>BGPT01002174.1:618-41036 GCA_003297045.1 Symbiodinium sp. clade C Y103 | reverse complement strand
CGTATAAACAAGAGTAGAAATTAAATGTAAAGCAAAAACATTGAGATAGCAACATCTAGTTGGGAAGGAGCAAGCCTGCAGCCACAGACCTTCGATCTACACAAAGTGGTGCCCCCCAAGTTCAAAGTTGATTTACAAATCCCATCAAGTATAGATATCTCCCCTATAAACCATCATTATTGGAGTTATATCTATCCACTGAGCTAACATAAATCAGCTCTAGATTCCATGAAATCCCCACTTTTCTTGGTTAAATCACCATGTTCCTATGATTTTTTCAACTGGGGCACCAGCTCGTAGAAACCCACCAGCCAGTCCCACTCCAGGTCCACGCGCCTCGGACCCTCCCCCTCCGCCCTGGACTGCGTCACCTCGGGCGTTGCGCTGCTGCCACGAAGCCTCGCACGGCTGGGGTTGGTGCTGTTGATCAGTGACCCTGCCAGCTGCTGGCGCTGCACGACATCCCCGGGGGGATGATTGTTGTCGTTTTACGGGGTGTTCCACCATCAAAATTGATAGAAGTGATAAATGATGGTTGGGTGATGATTCGTTCGGAGATGATACTATTCAAATCTACTCAATATTATTGGGGATTCTCACAAATCAAGAGGAGATCCATGTTGAACCGTGGAGGGACGACATTTCGGGTTTTGAACATTGCTCAAGTGGTTGGATTGTTCGTTGGGGCTGCAGGACTGAGGTGTTAATGCGACAATACAAACCGCCAGAGTCACCATCCCCACATGTGGTGTGTGAACCTGGGTATACCCAGTTCTGGTCGGTCACTGGGATGGTTGATTCTGGGGTTTACCACATTCATGCGGAAATGGAAGCTAGAAGCAACACAAATGGGGATTTATGACTAATCATCATGGGAAAATTTATAGGATATATACTGTAACCAACTTTGGGGGTGCTCTGGCGGCGATTTTTCATGGCTGTAACAATGGTGACTTCACCTCAGTTGGGGCATGGAGCCCCCGTAACTATGGTTATATATCCAGTAACGACCCAAAAAGATGAAAATAAACATATAAATAAACCCTTCCCAAATATTCAACACTCCGCCAGAAACCTGAGTACTGGACTTATTCATTTTGGGCAGCCACTTAGCTAGAGACAGTATTGGCGATACATCCGCAAATCCGGATTGTTCAACGATGTCAAACCTCCACTACCAATACCAACTGCTACTGGGTAATCCACATTGAATCCCCATGTTTGATAGTTAAACCTCCACGAAATCACTATTCTTGCTGGTTAAACAGGGTTAAAGCCCCATTTTTCAAAGCCAGGAACAAGAAGGGATGAGCCGAAATTTCCCTCCCTGGCCATGAGTAAACACTCAGGTTTCGGCTCCTCGTCATCTTCAAAAGGCGCGGGTCGAAACCTCGCAGTGTCAGGTTGGTGTTGCCAGATGGAGGTTTTCCTAACGGCTGGGAGTAGCCCCTTGCATCATCCAAGTCATGGATGACCATGACTTAGTGTTGAAACGCATGGTGACTTGGGGATCCCCCGTTTTAAGAACCACCATCTGTTTGATTGTGTAACAAATTGTTAGATATGTTACACCCTTGCAAATGATGGTTACAGTAAATCCATGTAAATCCCTAAATGGACAACTTATCATCAAACATATCATAGGACACCAAAATAGCTAGGATCTGTTGGTGTTCATATCCCTCAAATATGGTATTTCATAGGCGTTGATCCATCCCCCTAGGGTGATTGAAGTGGTTGTAGCATGAAAAAATATGGGGTGTGGTGCGGTTGATAAATGACGATGGTTTGATTGATAAATGGTCATTCAGAAATGTGGTGTAATCATAGGGTTGATGATTGTTGGCTTTTTTGGGATACATCATGAGAATATGGGATAGGTGGTGCAATATATACATATATCTACCACCTACAAAATGGCAACTGTTCGTTGGTTGGTTGACAGGCCACTCAATGGGGATTTAACCACAAGGTATGACATTGAAACACAAGGAATAAGGATAGAATGGACAAAACATGATTGCTTGATGAATGATTTGTCATTATCGGGTGGTTCTACTACCTGGTTTGTCGGGGGTTGTGAGGAAAAACCAACCAGCATGGACGCTGCTCAAGTAAATATACCAAGTTGAAAAGGAATACTTTCCAGTAATCCAACCTGTCAATAGAAGAATAATGGTAAATGCATATAATATATATATATACATATATTGTTTTGTAATGACTTTCCTGAAAAAATCATTGTTCTAAATACCCAAAGATGGGAATTTTCCCGCTGCCAGATTATATCACCAGAAAGAAAATACTGGCGATCTATTTATGGCAGTTGGTTTTGACGGTGAATTGTTCAAAACGACCATTGGAATAGTCATGAACCATGTCAAGTTTCAGGTTTCGTAAAACCAAGAAGTCATGCAATGTCCAGTACCATCAAAGCCGAAAAAATGGAAAATCCGCCATTTAGTTCGATGATTTTTCCAGCTGATGAAGCCAGAGGGTTTTTTTTCGTTGATCCCTCAGAGCCCGACTGGATGAGTAAGCCAGATCTGGGGTACCCAATTCTGATTCATACTCAAGCTAAACTTAGAGCATACGGGACAGGGGACTTTAGGAGAACCACTCATGCTAAGAGAGGATTTTATGATTCTTCTTTTACTTTCCCTCAAACCAAGAAAACAAGTGGCTGCGTCACTGATCAGACAAGCTCAACTAGCAAGGACAGGATCGACCTGATGCCTTTGAATCAGGTAGCTGTGTCTGAAAATAGGGATGCCCATCAAATGCTAGTCAAGATGGGGAAAATGATGATAAACCATTAGATTTAGGATGATTTCGGTGTCCCCTATTTTCAGACAAAGCCAGGTTTGAATTATCCATACCGATCAACATGAGGTTCACCAACCAATCTGTGGATGCAAACAGCTTGCAATTTGAAGCGGCATGATCATGAAGTGTCGGAAGATGGGTCGCACAATTTCATGATTGTCCAAAAAGAAAAGATCAGCATCACAAGTTAAACTTTAGTTGCACATTCATAGATTAATTACGCTCTAGTAATTGAACAGTCTGACAGTTAGCTATGGAAAATGCCCCGTTTAGCAAAAAAAATGATGTGATTTGCCCATGAAAAATGCTGCTTTTTCAGTTCGCAAACTGCTAATACAAGAAGATGTTGCCAAAGAAGGTTGCTCCACCATCCGTTGAAGAGCGTATCGCCCTCCTCTACCACGACAACAAGTGCCGTTTTGAGTTAACTTGAATTTTTGCAGCCTAAATCCCTACTTCACAGCGTTTTTCCATATGTTCATCCAATCAGCATCATAACTTACAATGCGGGACCCCCCATCGATGTCAGGTGTTTCAGATTCAATGTAAATGCTAAAGTAATAAGTATCATAAACCCACTCATAAACCATGGGTATTGGAGTCATGTGGCTCCAAACTTATCTATCATAAATCAGCTATGATCCCATGAAATCCCCATTTATCACCATTGACCTATGGTCTTGCAAAGAGTTATGTTCACCAACCCACCCCCTGGCTGTCTGCCAGGTCATTCCCAAGCAGACCCATCTCTTTTGGCCCTTCGGCGATGAACAGCCAGGTTTTGGCGATGGTGAATGCGACGGAGCAAAAAAAACCTGGGTTAATAGATTTTGATGGTTATTTTGTGGGATTTGATGAGGTTTCATGCTGATGTTTATGTGATTTTATGCTGATCTAGTAGTCATTTAGTGGGAACATAATGGATTAATGGGATATACAACCAACTTGGTAAGATATCAGTGATTTATATTCCTGGATTTGCATGTGGCTTATTTTCTCAACAGGAAATCCACTACTCGGGGAATCAATTAAGGCAAGGGAATATGTTTTATGAGTTTTATTGTTTTGGAGTTCCTTGAGCGAATCCAAGAAAATGTTTGTTTCCCACTTTGATGGGGACTGCACTCTGGAATAAAAGCATGGCTAGCTCATGCTAGCTGATTATCTCTTCTATTTTCTTGGATGAAATGCCCATTTTTCTTGGTTAAGCTATTCAATGGATTGGTTTAAGGGAAAACCTTAACCGGAAACCATGGATGTTCCCCTGTAACATAGGGGGTTCCTGTGAATTTTCCCTTACACCAATCCATTGAGTTATAGCACCATATTTGTTGGGTAAATCCGCATTTTTGTTGGCTTCAACCCTCCTTACCTTTAGGGTCCTGGAATTCCCATGGCGGGGGCCAAGGTCCTCGGAGCTGCAAAGTGTGGGTCGTCCTCGTTGCTTCAAAGTTGCCGCTGGGATGGAAATCATCGGAATATTATACATATAGTATATACCCTCTGGTAAATGAACATAGACCCTGAAAATCACATTTTTTCAGTGGAAACCAATCTTCCAACCCCTATCTGCCAGGGTCTATGTTAATTTACCAGAAGGTATATATATAATATATACTGTACCCTCCGGTAGTAAAACGTGGCAATTGGGAATCCCCTATAAATGGAGGTCTTAATTGGAAAATCCACTATAAATGGTGGATTTTCCATTGCCATGTTTGATTACCAGAGTATATATTATGTTTTATAGAGATGATCAGACTAGATGATTATCATATATTGGCGATTTTCATAATAGTAGGACGTATGTAATTAAGATACGGTGGATGGAAGAAATCCTGTACCACTTGGTGCATGGTTTATCCTTTTATGACCCCAGTATTAACAGTGGTTCATAGGACTCCCAATAGTTACCGGTGCAGGATGTCGTCCATCCACAGTAGGGAGAATAGTGGGATTTTCATAATAGGGTTTATGATAAGGTAGAAATTACATATTTTGAAGATGCTTCTCTGTTAAGAAGCTATATACAGAATATATGTAATAGATATGGGATAGACCATGGGATAGACCATGGGAATGTACTGGGAATATCTAACCAACACTATGTATGTATATAATGAATATATAATATGTATACAGCATATATTGAGAATGAAGTATTGGCTACATGAGGATTTAACTAGGATTTACATATGCATGATGTTTATATATGATACATGTATACATTTGTATACATGTTCATACCTATGCTCACTGTATGTTTGAATACGTTTTTTTCCTTTCATACTGACAGTCATTTGCACTTTCATATGCAATCCTTTATCGTATATTATGCACATTGTGTCTATACATACATACATACATACATATATATATATATACGCGTGTGTGTGTGTGTGTGTGTCGCACTTGCATCTCTTGTTTCCCTAGAAAAACGATCTAGAAATGGTGGGTTCTCCACATATATGTCAGTTTACAGGTGGGTAAATCAAAGACTCCACTGTAAATCCTGTAAATGATGGTTCGTATATGGAAGCATTCCAAAATGACCCTATTTCAGGTCAGTGATTTAGTACGATTCAGCCAGACACATGCTTCATTTTGTTGACCGAAGCAGTGGGACCCGTAAACGAACATCATTCAGATTCAAAAAAACACGTGGATATGCCCAACCAACAAACCTTAAACAAGTTGTTGGTGTCATGTATTGAAACAAACCCACAAAAAGGAACATGATCGGGGCCTTTCCCTTCCATTAATTGTCATTATTTATTCATTCCATTAAAGTTGCCATAAATGTGTATCCCCATTAAATAGCCCGCATGATCACCATTGTTATACCCGATCTATTTCCCTGCTTTGATGGCACAATCTCAGTGTTTCCACGGTGTGAGAATTCAGCGTACCTATTTTGGTCATGAACCCCCTGAACCTTTTGTGGTGAACGAAGGTAACAACCCCAAATCAACAACCCTTCACTAGATGGGTTGGCCAAATATCCCATTACATTTATGTTGTATGCTCACTATTTGTTTTTTACATCACCTGTTCTATGTTTGGTGAAACTATTCCACTGATCTGGAAAATTGTAACGACCTCACGTCGCGACGTCACGACGTAAGTGATGGTTTATGTATCGTATAGGGTAACTTTCCCAAATTGATCTAAGATTAGTTCTGAATAATCACAATTCATACAGGGACTGCAGAAAACCCCTGCATTATTTGTATTTATTTGTATTGTCATAGTGTTCTCATTATTTGTTGGTAAAATATGTTTCGCGGCAGTATTTCATTGGCCCCTTTTCTACTGGGATGGGATGGGATGTTCATGACAATTCTAATGCGCTTACTTATTTTTATGATATACCAGCTATTATTGATCATTTATTGTTATTGTACAGGAATCATAACCATTATCATTTTTGTTCATTATGATTAATTGCTGCAAATTACTGTAACCATACACACCCCTTATCATGGATCCCCCTGGTGCTTGTTGTTGGCTTCCCCTTGAGGTCTTCGTTTGGACTTTTTTGCTTCTGCACTCAGCGCGGCGCACTTGAACTTCATCCTGTCAGTGAGAAGCACGGTGCCGCGGCAGCGGGAAAAAATTGGGATGGGGCGCCAGGAAAGCCATAAAAACGAGGGGGAAGTTACTTGCACAGTTCATATCTGGTTGGTGGTTTCAAATCAGCTATATTTTTAGCCATAATGATCCTCAATGAGTGATATTTTTCAGGCAATTAGACCACCAACCAGTGTAGAATCTGGAGATTCATTTGCAAGACAATTACTGTCGTCACATGCAAGATTGAAGCATAAAATCACACAAGAGTAAAGATTTACTCATCTACAACGCATGCTGATTGATCAACAAAACATTCGCATTTCACCAGCAGAGATATGGAGATTTATCCAACAAATATGTGATTGGTTTGCCAACATTTTTGGGGGGACGGAGCATGAGAATGCGAAGTCAAGCTTCACAATATTGGGGTTGACAAACAAAATACAGAAAATCGAGTATGAAAGTTTTGGTTTTAACCTCAGAAAATGCCTAACAGAAACATGCAGTCTTGGGATTGTTCCTAGCATAATCTTAAGTCTGGTTTGGAATGACTATACCTGCTCGCCTGTTTGCAAGGTACGCATGGACCTAGCGACATCGGCTTTGGATTTTCTACATCTTGGCCTATCTCTGTCAGCGCAAGGTCGTCGTTGCTGTGGGTGGTGCAACCCCGGGTTCCAATGCAAAAAAATGGACACCAGTTTGGATTGATACTTGTAAATTCTGACATTTTCTGAGGTTTTAGGTTTCAAGGTGGGAGTTTTTGTGGTTGAGATGATTCAGCTTCAAAATTCAAGAACCCCCCACATGCAGATCTTTTACAAATGTGGTCACATATGGCTTTGTCTGAAAACAGGGTCTTCAAGATCCATGATCATGTTTCCCATTTACACAAAGTGGCAAATTGATGGCAAATCTCTCATTTTCGGACACACCCACACTGGTCATTCAATTTGTTGAGTGCCGATTGCCCCAAACCGATAGAGAATGCGATAGAGCCACGATTCGTCATACCGCCCAGTAGGTTTATGTCCGTATTGTTTTTTTTAAAGTTAGTAGCTCCAATCTTGACATCTTGCAATCGTAGATGCAAATATACAGATTCACATAGATACATATATATTACTATATACACATAAAAAGATGCATTTATATATACATTTACACACATACTGTATAGATATGCAAGTATGGTGATGGGTCAATACCGGTGCGACCACGCTTGTCGGATTAACACACATCTACCGGTTTTCGTATTGATAGTCTGAGTGCTAGGCTGCTTTGACCCATGCGGTTCAAGAATGGGATGAGGGGATGAAATAGAAGAGGAAATCACCATTTTTGGTGCTAACAACTATGGTTTTCTGTAGGCCTTCCCAGCAAAATACCGTGGGCCAACAGGCCAGCCCGATTCACAACGTCAGGCTTTGCGCGGATGGGCGTCTTCTTGTTCTCGCAGCTTGGTTGAAACGATGTTACACCTTGGTTGCGCACGGGGTTGAGTCCCAGGGTTTACTCCATTTAACCATCACAGACCCGGCTGAAACCATCAACATATGGCTTGACTCATCCATATTTGTCTATGGATGAACTGACTGTGAAGGGTATGTTGGTTCATGTTTTACCCTCATGAGGGGCAACCGCTCTTCTTTTCCAGTGAGTTTGGGATTAGCCATGCAGTAAGGCCCGCGGTAACGACGTCAGGATCTCCCCTGAAAAAACATGGGATCTCATCAGAAAAAAAGATTGAGGCTTCGAAGCAGCAAAGCAGGGCAACTTTACCCTGCAAAAGACAAGGATTATTATTGCTTAGCCAACAAAAATAAGGCCATGGCCATGAGGGTATTGGTGAAGATTTTTGAAACCTAAGTCATCCTAGCAGAGAGCCACCAGTTTTGGAAAAAACATGATGCATAGATATTCCAGGATATAGCTTCTGTGCTCTCCTGGTTGGATACATCACGAGTTTTTCATGTTATCCTCTGCCAGTCGATGGTTCCGACACGCACCCTGCCACGGACTCCTGTTGGAATTTCTTTGGGGTTCTCATGAATATGTTTGGATATGTTTGGCATAAATGATGTTAAATGATGTTAAATGATGTTGATCTGTACTTCCAATATGAAGGTTTACTTGTTCGCAGGCTATTTTGCTTGGCGATGTAAATCAATGAAACTAACATCTCAGCATGGGGAATGTACCCCTGAATCCCATTCCTCACTAAACTCCAATAGAACATATCGGAGAAGAACAGCATTTAGAGGTTTCCTAAAATGGGGGTACCCCTAAATCATCAATTTTAATGGGACTTTCCATTGTAAACCATCCATTTTGGGGACCCCCATTTTATGAAACAACCATTTCTATTTGAGTAGGATTTGATTTTTCCATATTTTTTTCCATCTTTTTCGGTGGTTCATGGTGAGTTCCACCAGAAACCCGGGCGAAAACCACCCGCGCCGTTCTCCGCTGAGGTCTGGCGTCAGCACGGTGCGTGGCAGTCTGAGCGTTTGCAACTCGCTGGGCCAAGCGCGGCTCTACACCACTCAGACGGGTGGTGCTTTACTGGGCGATTGGACAGTGACTCAGCGAGATCGACCGGGAGCTAAACCTGAACCATTAGGGATGTAGGGATTTTATGGGGATGAAACCGCCAAGAATAGGGATTTGAAGGATGGGTGTGGTTGAAAAATAAGGACGAATCGAACAACGGTAAATGAGGATCATTTAAGTAACCAACCACGTATAGTGGAAATATGTTATGGGAGAACCACCAATAGGATATTATGGTATGATTTGGGGGTGCAGGAAAAATGATGACTAATCACATAAAGTCACCGACATATGCTGGGTTGTAGCCATACTGATCGAGATTTGTTGGGCCTTTGGAGATTCGACGTGTACACTGCAAAGCCACCAAGAATTGCAGTTTAAGAAGGGGATTCTAAATTTAAAACAACACGCATAGGAAGATGTTCTACCTCTTCTCTAAACTATCAAGAAAATGTCCCTATATGCTCCTAGTGATACAATCCTGTTGCTTGTAGCAGTTGTAACTTCTAAACACCATTTAAGTCCAGGTCATTCCAGGCTGAAAAATTGAATGTGAAGTTTAACGGGGCTGGAAGTTTAATATTCCCTCATACCCTTTTTGATCTTCCCAATCGAATGTAAAGTTTAACGGGTGTGGGAGTTTAATATTCCCTAATACCCTTGTTGATATTCCCAGTTGCATGTATATATCCTGATATATATATATATATATACATACATACATACATACATACATACATATATATATATACATATATATATATGTCCAGGTGCGGATCAAAGGCTCCAAAATGGGGCTTTGAAAGCGCAGCTTCAACAGCTGCAGAATCGCCTTTCGGAGGCCCTCTCAAACCAGGTTTGTCTACCTCTTTTTCCAGGTTCGTCTTCCAAAATGCACAACGTCCTGCCCCACCAGGCTTTGCATCAGCAATCGCTGAAGAAATCGCCCAAGAAGATGAGAATCAGCGAGGCTTCTGCTAACAGTGATGTGAACGCAGAGGTGGCACCGATCGAGGGCGGCAAGTGTCCTTTGTGCAGTGAGGGCACGATCGTGTTAAGGCATCGTGAAAGTGATGGCATAGCGTATCTGAGATTGCACTTTCACACTGCACCCTTGGTTTTTTTTGACATCTAATTGCATTGTAATGACCTCAGCATGCTTCAAAAATGTGTCTGAAAATTGGAGAAACTCAAAAGCTGATGGTTCCGACTGAAATAGGTGACTGGCAGGCGACTGGGGTCTGCAAGTTTCGTCTCCATCAATCATTGATTCCTGCCAGACCCATCTGTGTTGGTCTTCCTTCCCTTCTATTGGCAGAAGTCCCATTTGTTGCGGGTTGTATTTCGCCATTTCTGCAATGTCAGGGCCAGTTGAGTTGGAAATTGTTTTGGGCCACATTGCCTTGCCCGCCACTGAAGGGAATGGCGTTCTTTTGCGTGTCATCGGATGTCCTTTCCATGTCAGCAGTGGACAAGACTCCCAATAATTGATAATGTTTTTTCCAGAGAGGTACTGTAGTGATACCACCATCTGTATAGTGGACATTTCATGATCGATGATTGAAATCCCGGTTGAAACAAGTATCGACCCATACATCAATCCCCATCCGAATGTTCCTGGCTGCATCCCGCATGAACCTTGATTTGCTGTTTCATGAACGGTTGATCCTCCCTCATCCTGCAAGGAATATGTCATAGAATAGACCACTCAGCATCGAGGTTTTATCTGAAGTATTTTGATTTTCGAAGATAACCACAATAAGTCACAATAAATAATATAGATATGTATATATATATATATACACATACAGATAAAGATATGTATATACAAAAATCCCATCCCCCCAATATTAAACACCCCCATTCTAGGGTCCCAAATATGTGCGAATCCACCATGGTTTCTGAGTGGTGTTTTTAATGAATGGAGGAACGGATTACCAGCCGAGGCGGAGAGGTATTTCTCCTCCCTCTCCGTCAGTGGGGCCTTTGTTGCTGGAAGCGCCTCCGTCGAAAAATGCCCCAAATTGGGCGGAAGAATGCGATGAGGTGAAGATTCAAGCGACACAAATGGTGGAAAATGGTAGTTTAACATGATTGAATTATGAAAAAATGGTTGAAAATTGAGATTTAACCATCAACAATTGGATACATACACCCTTCTTGTTTGTTTTGTCAATGTTGATGCTTGATGAGTCAATCTCACATTTCTTGGGATGTCTCCTCCAGGGGTCACCACAAGTGGCGGATCAACAAAAAGTCGCCCAGCAAATCAGCAGCAAATCATGCAGATCATAGGTGGACAGCATCACATACCCTCTGGTAAACTAACATAGCTATTGAAAATGGCCATTTATAGTGGATTTTCCCATTAAAAATGGTGATTTTCCATAGTTGTGTTGGTTTACCAGAGGGTATACATGAAACACACAATTCAATACTGAAGCACCCTGACATTACATGAGTTTGTCTGAAAATCGTGTATCCCAAATCCATTGCTATTCATTGGTTAATCATCACATTTCCGATTAAATGGCCATTTTGGGGGTATTCCCAATTTTCATACAGATCCACATAATCTCATATGATATTCTATAATGACCTATCATAAGCTAAAGTTCTTCACTTTAAACCCCCCAAAAAAAATCAAATAGTCACCACATCACCTGGTGCCACTTCCAGAATCACCTCGGCACCTCGCAACTTGGCGCCAAGGCACCTTCCCGGTGGTGGCCTTTGCACATCTGGAGACCTTGCCGTCTCTTCGAAGCTGCTTGGAGTTGCCATCATCGCTCCTTTCAGATCGGTAAATAACGTTGGTTATGTATGCATTGAAAAACATCATGAGGTGGAAGTTATGGATCTCCGGAAATGGCGCAACTACGTGCAACTTGTTTTTTTCCATTTTGAAACAGCATTGATAGATGTTTTTTTCCCATTTAGAAACCATCAAAACACCCAGTAAAACGCCATTGTTCCAAAGGATTCCTACTGAAGTCTCTGAGGTTTTGCTCGATTGGCTTCGTTGCCATTTCTCTCGGGCGCGGCACGGTCAGGCAACGGGCAGAGAATCAACCCCTGGGACGTGCGAAATCATGGGAAAGTCATGGCGAAATCATGGGGGGTTAACCATCAAGGATAGGGGTGATATATGATATGGGATCTCATCAAGGTTTAACCATCAACAATAGGGATTTTATGGGATCTCATAGGGATTTAACCATCAACAATAGGGATTTTATGGGATTTTATTGTTATGTTATGTTTGGATCTACCCTCCGGAATTCAAACATGGCTAGCTGGACAATGCCCCAGAAATGAGGGTTTCAATTGGAAGATTATCTGAAAGTGGGGGATGTTTCATTGCCACGTTTAATTGCCGGAGGGTACAGGGTGAGGCCCTCAAACGATAGCCAAGTTGTTACATAACTTGGTTGTCTGTTGGGTCTATGGCGGAAGTAACGATCTAGTATTCACGGGGTGAATCTAAACTAACTGATAACCTGGGGGGCTTACTTTATATAAATGGATCTAGTACTCCCCAAATGGATAGTATCTTAAGTAGAACCCTACTGAAATAGTGATGATTGACTTTTCTATCTTTTTAGAGTCACTATATACATTGGGAATTTATCATTGCGGTGATCACAGTAGGTATTAATACGGTATTGGTGACTTAGACATGGGTAATATCATGTAATATCTAGTTCTATCTCTGTGGATTGTACGGGTACAAGTCAAAAACTTGATTGTTTTATTTCTTGAAGTGACAAGCCATTATGCGGATCCCCACGTGTCTCGACTTTGGCCCATGGCGTCATAGCCACGACATCAGGATTGCATCCGGTCATAGGAGATTTTGGGAATGAGCGTAGCGGAAAAATGCGCAGAGTTCCGGAGCCAATATGGGGGTTTCCTAAAATGGGGGTACCCAAACATGGATGATTTATAATGGAAAATCCTATTAAAATGGTTTATTTGGGGTACCCCTATTTTAGGAAACCTCCATAGTAGTTTCTTTGGGTTTGAGCTTTCAACATTTAGCTTTTGATTATCTCTCCATCCGCAAGACGTAGCATTCATCACTTAGTCCTCTAATTCCGTAAGTAAAACTTCAACGGGCTTAATATCTGCACATGTGCATCTACAGCATCACATTACAATACAAAACGGAGACCCTAAAGTATTCTGCCAGCGATGCTCTAGATGATCCTTACCGCACAATTTCCCTGTGTCCTATGGTCCAACCTTTATATCTATTTTTGGGTTCAAGTGAAAGCCAGGACGGTGCTTCCTTTTCTTGTGGCCATACAAAGAAGATTCTGTCCTGATCCCAACCCCCTTGGTAGTCTTGTACAACCCACCCAATCCGGAATGAAAATGACACTGCGAATCGCCACATTTTGGGGTTTCTCATGTTTGTTCAGGGTATTGGCGACGATTTGTGACCAGAGACACCAGTTGAAACGGCCTGGAGGCAGTTTGTCACCTGCAACTGATCATGTTCACCTGGACCTCACCATGTCTTTGCAAAGCTTTTCCAGGTCGGGCGTGGGGTTCGGGAGCAACGCTGGGCACCAAATCGATAGCCAAGGTTGACGCGCATAAGTATGCTTAAGTATGCTTTACCGCAATTATGACTATAGGGAATGGGGTGTATAAACCAACTTAGAACTGAGGGCGCCTTGAAAGCCACAAACTGATCGAGAGGTGTCCAAAACACCACTTTGGATGATTGGAACCTGCAAGAATATCATCAAGATAAGATTCCAACTGGTTTTCAACTTATCAAGCAATCAACAGGGGGTAGCTGTCAATAGTGAACTTTATGAATATGGGTCTCTCTGAAGATTGCGTACCCCATTCGATCCACTGGTGAATCATCATTGTCCATATGAACAAATTGAGATGATGGAATGTATTTCCCATTTTCAGACAGACCCAAATATCATTTTGGTGGCTATCTGTCCCATGAGATATCCCCACTTAAAATGTGTGACCCAAATGTTCGAATCGCACCCATCAATCCATCAATCCCAACTTCCACTTTTCGGCTGCTTTAAAACAGCAGCGTCACAGCCAGGCCAGATCTCTCTGCCTCTGTTCCGGACCTCGCACACTTCGGCCTTTCACCCTCTCTGCGCGGCGTGGCACAGCTGAGTTTTCTACTGTTGGCAACAGGCGTTTCCTAAAATAGGGGTACCCCCAAATCATCCATTTTAATAGGATTTTCTATTATAAACCATCCATTTTTGGGTACCCCCATTTTAGGAAACCCCCATTTTTCTATGGCTCGTTGGATAGTTTAAACAACGATAAGATGAGGGATTGACTGCAAAGTCATGAGAGAATCTCCTTGAAAATCTGGACATTGCGCGAAAATGAGCACGGCAATCGGAGGTCAACAAAGCAATCATTGGGTTTCAGCATGTTTCAGCAAAAACAAATGGAGGTTTAATCAACATTCACAGATGTTTCTGGAAAAATGATGTGGTAACTGACCGTAGCGGCCAACCTCGGGAGAAACCATCCCAAACTGTTCTACTTCTTGATAGGATAATCTGTTGTTGTGTAGGGAAAATCCTTGAAAAACGGTAAATGTTGAGTGAGTTGTTCACATGGGCTTGCCCCAAAATCTTTAGGTACTTTAGAATTACGATGCATTATTGTCTAATGAAAAAATATCAAACATGGGCCAGAGAAAGTCTTGTTTTTTTGTGGGGTACATAAGCCTGAAAACACAAAATTCATGTGAGTCGGTCTCGATATTTTGTTGGCTTTGGTGGAGATTGGTCCATGTTTGGGGAAAAATTCTGGTAGGGTAAAGAGGTATACCCTCTGGTAAACTAACATAACTATGGAAAATCACCAATTTTAATGGGAAATAAATGGCCATTTTCAATAGCTATGTTAGTTTACCAGAGGGTATATTGGCAAATTCTCCATTTTGGGTGATCTTTGGCTTTTAGTTCTTTACAAGGTGGTACCCTCAGCTATGTTTGTTGGTTTATGTTCACTCATCTAACTGGTTGTATCTACCATAAATCCACCTAGTGAAATCAATCAACTGAGCGTTTCGGAGTGGGGGAGCCACTTTGTTGGATGGTGATGATATCTATATCCCAGTGAAATATCCGCATGAATTCTGGGTGAAATATTCCCATTGATCTTTTTTGTTGGCTAACTCCCCTATGACAGTGAATCAGGGAATTTTCCATGATGGCTAATCATTACATCATATGATAATAGATGATATCTAAATCATATCATATTTTATATATGTATATATATATATACAGATCCCCATGTAAAACCTCAATTGGTTAAAATGGTTGATCCCCACTTTGGAGATGATTTTCCGCCAGGTTTGATTTGTGTTGGCTCCGTTTCCTCTCCGTCTCTGATGGAAGTGGCCTTCCTGGATGTTCCGTTGCTGGTGCCCTGCCACGGAGCGAAAAAGCCGGAGTTCATGGTGACTCTCATTGGGATTTGGGGCCCCCTGGTTATGTTGGTTGGTTTATAAACCCTATTAACTAGTTCGATATATCTACCATAAACCATAGTTCACCTAGTTAGTTCAACCAACTTAGCTATCGTAAACGGGGGCCCCACAGTGTTGGGATGTTATTGGGATTTCATGCTGATTTCATGGTGATGTTATGGTGATTTTATTGGGGATACAGTGGATTCATGAGATTTTTTAACCAACTTGATATGATGTCAGTGATTGAGATTCCTGAATTTGATGAGTCAAAAGATTTGGCTGATTTTCCGGGAAATCCACCACTTGCGGAATCTATAAGGATTTTGGGGGGATCAGCAAATCCAAACATTGAATGGATTGATTTGGGGGAGACTCTGCAGGAAACCCATCTCGCCTTGATCGAAGGTAGGTTCAGGGGGTAACAACTCATGGGGGAAATGTCCTACTAAGTTTCACCCTCATGCCCCAATGAAGCTTTTCTAAGCGGGTCTGACAATTCAATGTTTGCCATAAATGGCTTTGTCTGAATCAACGCCTATCATTATCCCATTAAATCCTATTAGTATCCCGTCATGTTGATGGTTAAATCCTATTATTATCCCATGACATCCTATTGATATTCCTATTGTGTCGATGTTTAAATCCTATTATTATCCCATGAAATCCTATTGTTCATGGTTAAATCCTAAGTTCCCATGAAATATCCCCCCAACCCCCCAGTTTTCCGCACCTTCCAAAGGTGCGCAGTCCCAGCCGCTCGGACGTTTCGCCTTTCGTCTCTGACTTTGTTCACTCGGACTTCGTCTCGTCCTCACGGCAGCACGCGTGGATGGCTTCACTGTTGCCGGTACTGGGGAGGTGCGGTGGAAGCTGAGGCCCCCATGTTGGATGTTTGTTGGTTTATAAACCCAGGCTGCGGGTGAAACGAACATAGATATGGAAGATCACAACTGCTGGGTTTTTCCACATCTATGTTCGTTTAATACAGGAGAGTAACTATAGATATATCTACCATAACCCATGGTTATTGTAGCTGTGAACCAATTTAGCTGTAAACCCTTGGTTGAGTCCATACTATCCAGTGGTGAACGGAGGGAGCTGTTCGGAGTTAGGGGTATTCATATTCAGTAATACGGTCCCCCTAAAATTGAACACACCCATTGTATGGTCCGAAGTATGTGTATTTATCTCTTATCAAACCATGGTTTCTGGAGAGTGTTCAATATTCGGGGGATGGGGTTGGGTTAGTCTTGCTTTACTTTTCTCCCATTTCGATGGAGATAAATGATATTGTCCTAGCCAGCTAGAAAATATGAAAGTTTCGGCATGGTACGCCGAGCAAAATAGTACCAACAAAACATGAGAGAGATGGATTCTGAAATTTGCCAATTAACCATCAAAGATGGCAGTTCACGATCAGATGTCTGGATTTACTGTAGTCTTTAAGCATTGAAGAAGTTTGATACAACCTTCCGAGTATGGTGATTTGAGTAACCAAAATCTCAAGTGGTGGGTGCCACCAAAAAAGCACGCTTAAAATGACAACTTAGTATTTAACACGCGAGGGACCGAGGATTTTGTTGAACGACCGGGGAGCATATATTGCAAGCGGAGAGGATTCACAATGATGAGGAGGTCAATGTAGTGAACCCAACAATAGACCAACCCCATTTTTACCAGATATCAGCGGATTTTAATCGTCCCCAAATCGGAGGACTTATGGCATTGAATCATTGGGTAATCAGCATTTATCCAATTTATTCCTGAAGTGTTTGCACCAGGCTAGTGCTTGCGTCACTCCGTGAAATCACTTCATAGTCTACGCAAGGTGTATCCTCCATAGTCTACTGACTCTTTCAGCATCATCCCAGTTTTTGTTGATGACTAAGCGGCCCTTTGCACAGGTCGCAAACAGATTCTTCCTCGTCAGCGCTGTCTTTCACGCACTTCGACTCCACTTCGCTTTCGCAGAATCCTGCTCGGATGGGATCTGTGCTGCTCCCTGGCAGGATGAAAAACTGAGCTGGGATCTCTGGTAGCTGGGTGGAGGCCTTTGTTTGAGAATGTTGTTGACCACAACATCTGGAATCACATCTACTTTCAACTTGATGTCTTTCAGTCTTCCGGGGCAGTAGTTCTGACCCGGATGGGATTTCACTGGGTATGCAATGCTGGCATAGTAGGTTCTCAAAGCCCCCTGCCACTCCCCAGAAATCCCGAAGAACGTTTGTTGATTTCAATACATGAAGAACAAGGGCTATACCACAAAGCTGTGTGAGCAGATGATGATTATATATGGGGTCATACTATCCACTATATCAGGGATGATCATCATTCATTGTGGGAATTCCTTTTATATATGACCAACCATAATGAAATCACTAGTGATAATCATTGGAAATCCTATGTAGCTGGGAATCCCAACCAACCAAGCACTGCACAGAGGTCCTTCAAGAGGTCCTTTCTGATCATTCGCAAGTGTGGCCATGGATTTTCTGGTGGAAATTGCCAGCAGATAGATCTCCATCGAATGGTCCGAACCAAGCGTGTGTAGATATTGATGCATATACATATTATATACACATATTATATATATATATATGTGTGTGTGTGTTTGAATATCTGGCCAACCAAGACTTGCTAGTTACATGGTGAATGGGGAACGGAACTGATCCGATCAAACAGCCCAACCGGTCTTATGACTACTGATCTCATGACAGTTTGATGAAGTCTCCCCTAATGAGGGGACAACGTTTTTCTATGTTACTAAAGCAATAGGATCCACCATCCCCTGTACCATAAATGAGTTAAATCATCAAAATATGGGTGCTTTATTATCGCTTTACTGATGTTGAGTTCCCCGAAAGGAATAATTTCCCCAGCGCTGAACTGGTGAACGAGGTCCGTTTCTGACCTTGTCACTTTGGAAGCATCGCAGCTTGCCAGGGATGGTCAGCTGCCAAAGTGAGGGCATAGTATAGTCACAACGAATAGTATCCCCATATGGGGGTTTCCTAAAATAGTGGTACCCCAAAATGAATGGTTTATAATGGAAAATCCTATTTAAATGGATGATTTGGGGGGTACCCCCATTTTAGGAAACCTCCATATTGGGGTTTGTGAAATTGGCTGAGGCCTGATGTTACATCGCATAATTTTGACATAAGAATGCGAAACAATAGGATCATTTGGGAAACTGTGGGGATAATTTCTCATACCAAATTGAGGTGGGACGGATGATGTTTACTATGACCCCAATCGGTTGCTTTGGGATGGTGAAATGGCATCCTAGGCTCCTGCAGGTGATTTTGACACCATGCTGCGGATCCGCGAAGTCGATTTTCATCCAACACATTCTGAGATACCTTCTGGCTATGACTGACATAGCTACTGAAAATGGCCAATGTTGGATTATTTTCCCATTGAAACCTCCATTTATAGGGGATTTTCCATGGCTATGTTAGTCACAACCAGAGGGTCATGTTTCCAATCACCATGTTGAATCTGCAAATCATCTATTTCTATTGGCCCTTTTTCCATAGCTATGTTAGTAAAAACTGCAGGCGAAATGCCCATGTTTCTGGTCAAAAAAGCCTTTTCCAGTGTGACTTTTCTCCCTGGTTTTTGTGAAATTCCGGAACTGTCTATGGTTTCAGTGGCGAATCCGGCGTTGTTCTAGCAATTTCCTCAAGAATCCCCTGATGCCCAGGTCATTCCCTCGTAGCCTCGCCAAAGTGGGCCCATCAATGACCATCTGTGGCATGCGACTTGGGCAAGTCCTGGTCTGAATTGGTGAAATCCCCATTAAATCACTATTGAATAGCCACATATTTGACTATATGTCCGAACGTACCTCCAATTGTTCCAGTTAGGGAAATCCTGAAATTTGACCATGAAAAAAATCGACTGTAACCAATCTAGCATATGGGGATGGTCCCATCGCCGTGAATTGGGACCCTTTGAAGGTTATGAAGGCTTAGTCAATATGATCAGGACATGAGAATAGCGTATGGTAAGTCAAATAGGATGGCCAGCAACGAATGGGAAGAAAAATATGTTGAAAATCCTCGGTATCAAAGAAATGGATCATGTGCATAAGCAATTGCAAGCAATGCCATCAAGTACCTCTGATAGGTTTATCATTCAAGGTTTTATAGACTTATATACAAGGCAAAACGTTGCCGCATTTAACACTTGAGATCGTCAATGGGTTGCATAGCCTATCTGCATAGCTGAAGAAAATGACAAGGCGGGTCACAAACCAGCATTGGTACCATCACTTCAGAAAATTTGGTGCATACTGAATTTGGCTCCTTCAGATTGTCCTATGTTCATACCAATTGTGGCTGGTGGACTCACTCAAGAAATCTCAAGAGGTTGTGGGTGGCCCAGCAAGCTTGTTGGTGGTTTTATGTTTATATTGAGAGAGAGATGGAGGTTTGTGTATACCATCCTTGCCCCAAATGATGATCCTAGTTAATCCTAAGTGACTCATATTTTGCATCTTGCCCATCACAGCGGGTGGTGCGTGGGGCTGGGCTTGGGTGCGCAGCAGGGTGCTCAGGTTGCGCGCAGACTTTGCCTCCTCGCTACCTGTGTCAGTCCTTTGGTTGAAGCAATCTATTAAGGGTGACGGGGAACATTGAGCAAGTTGCTTGCTGAATTTTACATAGATGTAAGTTTGTAGAGACTAGTAGAGACATATATGTTGGATAGTTACATATGCATTCATACTCTATATTATATATATACACATTTATATACATACCTAGATGCCCAAAGAGATCACAGACAGAGCCCGGAAAAATATGGATGTATTACCCTCAAGTTTTTGCGTTGTGAGCTGCTTGGGAATATTAACTTAGGGTGTCAATCTATCTTCTCATTTAGATTGATAGCCTCAATGGTTTTCTCTCTGTTGCTGATGTTAAATCCTCATACTGATTGATACTTGCGGATCTCAGGACCAAAGACATGATCCTGTGGGCTGTATTGGTTTCGAGAGATCTCCGTCATGCTTGGTGGCCCATCTCTCCAAAACCCTTAGGACCTTACATGACCCTCACCCACTTATGATTCATTTCATTACCCATCTTGGCACCATCCTGGACCATCCTCAATCCTCCCAAACTGGGCCCAAACTGTGCGACCTCCCCTGCCAATCCATCGAGAGTTGCCTCATTTCATCTCCATTTAGAGTTGCCTTAGAATGACTGAGTCGGCGGTTGAAAAAACCACCTTTGATGCTGATGAATAGATCAGATCTGCGGAAAAAAAAACATGTCATGACCAATGAACCAATCACGTTCCATGATCATGATCATCCAAAAACTCCGTTTCTGACCTGTTTAACGTCTTTACAGATCACTCAACATTTTTTCGTTGGCCAAATCCAAGCTTGGTGAAATCATCATTTTCCTATGGTTTCTTGGATATTGTTGATTACATCTATATCCCCATTACATTTCCATGATGTGTTAATCATCTTCTCATAATTTTCCCCATGATCTTCAGTGATTTTATAAAAAACAGCTATAAATCCCCTTAACTCATGGATTTTGTTCTTAAGTCAGGTTACATCACCAGGTTCCTATGGTTTGAACCTCTTTGAACCTCAGGACGTCGCCACTTCCGAGTCCTTCTCGTCGCTTCGCAGCTTCGCTCGTCCGGAGCCGCCGTCGTTGGCCTCGGACCTCGCCACGCCGGGCTCCGCGCCGTCGCCGCGGAGCTTGGCGCGGCCCGGAGCGGCACTGCCGGTGGTGGGAATGGCGTGTGGCTCGGCGAGGGCCTTCTGGGGGGTGGGGTAAAGCGGATAAAAGCAGGAAAAAGCTAGAGGAGTTCTCTGGAGTTGATGGGATTTTAGATGTTGAATGGTATTTTCAAGGGATTTTGAGGGGATTTTGAGAATCTAGGGGGACTTTGAACGATTGAATGGGAGTTGAATCGGATTTTAATTGGATTTTGATGGGGGTTTTGAAGGACAAGTTGGATGGATTGAAAGTGGTAGAAAGGTGCTCCCAACTGTATCCCCCAACTACCTCAAGAATATGGAAAATACGCAACTAAGATATGGATTTAAGCACTCGCAACTGGAAACCACTGGATAAACTGCCTGGTACAGTAGCTTAGTCCGGGATTTTTTTGGCTATGTGTGTAGGAATAAATGCAGAACATCCAAGGGTAGACATGTTTCAAGTACCCCCAACAAGCAAAAAAAAAACAACCTCTTTCCTAGGGTTTCGTGGTGGCTAATCACCCGACCCTGTGAAAGCGATAGCTTTGATAAGGAAAGTTGCCAAAAACTGTGTGCAGTAACTGAAAATCCAAAATAGGTTTGACTGTAAATGTTGGCAAAAAGCAAAGTCCGTCATCATTTTCCGCATTCAGATTGTCCCACTTTGTTGGACAAACCCAAATGGCCCAAAGGGCTATGGGGAAGTTCTATTGCTTGGGTGAGCTTGAAATGTTTGATTTCTACTTACCCTCTGGTAATCAAACATGGCAATGGAAAATCCCCATCCCATTGAAGTGCCCATTTGCAATGGATTTCCAGACAGCCATGTTTGATGGCACCAGAGGGTGCAACTGTATGCATTGCGTGCTCACCCTTGACGTTTGTGGTGCTTGAAGAGTGAGCGATGCCAGGTAAAGCTTGATTATTTCACCATTTTCTGACATGTTGATGAATCTTACTTCCCATCGGATACTTGTAGTTCCGGTTGTTTTTTGGTTGCTTAGGGGTGTTTACACCGGAGTTTTTTGTCGGAGAGAATAGAATCCAACAATGGCAATTTCCAAGTCCACGTCATCTTCCAAGTTTTCTGGATTCCCACATGGCTAAGGGTCAGTTTAGCCTGGTACCCTGCTGTTCCACCAAAATAGATTGTAAATGGACATTCCACCCCCTCCCAAAAAAAATGGTAGAATATGCATTGATCCACAGCCATGTGATCATATGAGTTGTCCCAAATTCATGCGATGAAATGCCTTCAGAACTTCAGGAGCTGAGGTATTGGTTCTTTGCCCTCGATTTGGGATGTGGTCAGCTTGGGGGTTCTGCCACTCGGCATCCTGATGACCGGCTGGGCCAGATGGGTAGTTAGCTAAGTTGGTTGAACTAACGAACGCTTAACCAAGGTTTAAAAGCAGATACCACTATAGTTGAATGGAAACATAAACCAACTTATAACTTGGGGGCCCACATTGTACGCCCCCAACAATTGTTATTTGAGCAAGGGAAGTGGTGATGTATTTGATCAACCATCAAAGTTGGCGATCGCTTAGCTACTGCCACTGCTTATTCTATCCAGAGAAGCGATGAAACGTAACTCTGCTTAGATGGGACTTCTATAAAGATAGACAAATCCAGTACATTCCACTGTTGTGCTTGGTAATTCAAGGATCAAAATTGGAGATATCTCAGGCAAAGAAACCACCTATTTATAGATGTTGAATTTACATAGATGCTATTCTCCTAGTTTTCACATAGCTGGTTTCCATGATCAGGTTGATCCGCCCCGGGGATCAAACGGACGATGGGTATCTCCAAGTTATGGCCCAAAATTGGGTAATCCACTACCAAATATGACTTGAGAGTCAAGACACCATTCTAGGAATTTTTAGGAGAGTTTATCCATGTTCATGTTATTTCCATGTTCATCCTCTTCAATTTGAATGATTCAAAGTGAAAGTCCAGGAATCCATGTTCGGAGTGTGTCTGAAAATAGGATGTACCCCAGAAGATTGCCATTTTTGAGTATAAACCAATGGATTCTCGGGGGATTCTTCCAAGTTCTTGGTCGTAAATGATGATAAACCATGGGATTTTTGGAGGTTTTCCACTCAATTTTCTCAAATACCTTCTGGTTATTTAACATGGCTATGGAAGACTCACCATGAAAATAGATGATTTATCTTGATTTCCCGATTTAAAAACTATGTTAAATTGCCAGAGGGTAAATCCGATTCAGTCTCAGGTTTTTGCCGCACAGTTTTGCCTGCCCCGACCTTTCGCCTTTCGCTTCGGACTTTGCGACTTTGGAGTTTTCGTCCTCCCTCAAAAGCTCTGCACGCGTGGCGTTGGCGTTGTCAACATGTGGTGCCTTGCAGATGGAGGAGGGGTTGGGTGGTTGAGGTGGTTGATAGGGGAGGCCACGTTTGAGCCATAACGGCGATATATAATGGGATTGTAACGGAAATATACCCTCTGGTAAACATGGCTATCGGAATCTCGAGAAAGCACAATTTCCAATGTGTAAATATCAGCACATCATCTAATATCTATAAATGGGCCATTGTCCATAGCCATGTTAAATACCAGAGGGTAATGGGATACATTTCAGGTGAGTGAATCACTGGTCCATTTCTCCAGATGGTCCACCTATTCCCACCTGATGTGGGGATGGACAGCCAAGAACACCAGTTGTGTTGGTGAGAACAGCAGGGCAGCATGGTTTTGATCCATAGCCAGATATAAATGGTGGAACATATTGAATTGAATTTTAGATGTGTATATAATCTGTATGTATACATATGTATAGATATATATATATATATACAAACATATGTGGAGGTAGCCCCAAATCATCCATTTTGACAGGATTTGCCATTTTTTGCCATAGAGCTATGCCCCCATTTATGGAAACATACGGGGAGTACATGGCGATTATATGGGATTCTATGGGATCTACGGAGATTAGCCATCAACAATATGGTGATTTTTTTCGGGGATATACCCTCTGGCACTCAAACGTGGCAGGCTGTAACTCTGAGAACTGAATGGTGGATTTTCCAGCAAACCATGTTTTGATGGCACCAGAGGGGAACGCAGCCACCACAAAGGTGAGGAAGTAGTGCCTCAAAAAACTCAGCACCAGCACCGAATCAGGGGCACTTCACCAGAAAAAAAGGTGGGTTGCAACCAACAAATAACCAACAGAACAGGCGGATGTGCCAACCTTCCCCAACCAAAATCTCCCATTTGCTGATGCTTGGGAGCTGAAGGGCGATTAGCTACATTTGCTGAAGATGATTGGGATATATTGGGATGATTTTCCTCGGAGCTAATCCACCAGAACTCAGGAATCTACAGCCTTTTCCAAGCTAAACAAGATACGAATGGGTCAGCTGTCACCATTACTAGCACCAGAAAGGTGCCTCAGTTGGGTCGTTAGCTCTGAGGATGGCTGCGGTTGGAGATCTCTCCTTTGGTGCTGGATTTGGTTCACTTGGACTTCTCGTCGTTCATCAGAGGTGTGACATGCCCTGGCTCCTTGCCGATCTATTGTTGCAAGGGGGCATCCCCATGATTACAAAAACTCTAGCAACCCGAAAATAGAAAAGCTGGAAAATTTTAAACTATGGAGGAAACATCATCGATACACCAGTTTGGAAACACAGTTCTATCTTTTGGGGAAGCCCTATGTATCCGCGGAAAGTGCTGGGATATGTCAGATAGCGAGAATTTTAAGCCACGACATTTTTTCTTGGGAATAAATTGGCAGTACAACAAGATACAACCAACACTCTGGTAAATGGGGTTGGCTCTAGACTTGCTGATTTCATGGAAAAATGATGATGAAGCATTGGATTTGGTGCTTTCACAAGATGTTCAGACAAACCACAAAATGGAACTCCGCAAACTGCCTTCATCATTGGTTCGACTTTTGAGCCAAATTGTAACTGGCATGTATTTCTTAGGGACCTCCGGACCCTCTGGTAATCAAACATGGCTAGCTGGGAAATCCCGTAAAAATGAAAGTTTATAGCTGGGAAAATCTATAGATGGCGGATTTTCCAGCCTGCGCCACGTTTGAGCAAACCAGAGGCTATATCACATTGGGCGAAAAAATTCTGACACATCAGAAAGGTTGGGAGCATCCCCGCCAGGAACCATGGGATTGAGGCAATCCTTGGTGAAACTGGGTTGATGTCTGCATTTGTGGTGGTTAGATGGCAGGATGCGGATGGACCAAAACCCTCTGCTGGTGATGGTGAATTCCCACTTTCGACGGGAAAAAGTCGGATTGGGTCTACCCCAAAGACCTTTTTGCATTTCCGGCAAAAAGAAAAATTCAACAATTTACAACAATGAAGGTAGATTGACCATATCCAAGAAACATGTCTTCGCCATTCTTCGCCCAAGTTTCTTATGCTTTTTAGATTTCAGGGTGGCTACCCTCTGGTAATCAAACATGGCAATGGAAAATCCACCATTTATAGAGATTTTCCCATTAAAACCTCCATTTATAGGGGATTTCCAATTGCCAAGTTTGATTACCGGTGGCGAATTTTTTTGGCAACGTTTGGGAGAAAGATGATGGCTCCCTCACTGTGACCTCACTGGAATATATGGTTAGTATAGGGAATCATCCCCAAATGGCCTTAATTCAAATTAGTGAATTATTATAATTTACCCAGATATGTGTTTGGATTGGTTAAGACATGTGGAATAAAATCCCTTGCGAAAGTGTACCTGTGACATACAAGCTAATGATGCTAATGATTTAAGCACTGCGAAATCAATAAAGTACCCATTCAGTTAAAGCTGGTTGAAGTATACACTAAATGCACAGGTGTTTGTTTGAATACAATATCTGTAAATAGCTGAATGTGTGAATGAATTAGAGACAAGGAAAATATTTCTGATGTTGCCTGATGTTTTTAATGGTGGTTATTCTCGGAAGTACAGTGGTGTTGAAAATGTATTTTTGTCAGGGAAAACTGCGTTTTAATATGCAAAGGTGTATATATATATATATATTATGTGTGTGTGTGCATCAACATGTTCGTAATGTTGTTCAAGGATACGTTTATTGGAATAGAAATTTGATTTGTAGATAATTTATTTTTAGGATGTTCAATTAAAACATATTGCGTATGAATTGTGTATATATCTGTATATATATATATGTGTGTGTGTGTTAATTTTGTGCGTATATATATATATACATATATACACATCACACGTTGTTTTGATAACGTCCAAGGATAATTTCTATTTGCAGCCATGTTTATCATACTACATATAAATATATATGGGTGTGTTGTTGCGGTGTTTTCAGTGTCTTCTTCTGGAAGATTCTATCTGCGAACAGCTTTGATACATATTATGTGCATATATATAATTATATACATACACGCGCGTGCATGTATACGTGTGTGTATGTGTGCGTTTCGTGGTTTTTGCGTTCTTGTTTATTGAATGTATCTGCAACCATTTTCTATCCATACACATTTCCTCATCTCTATGTATGGATGTTTGTATTTTCAGCCTGCCAGAAGCCGACCAACCTTGGTCGATCAAGGGGCCATTCACTGTCCATCGTTTCTCGTTGGGGCACATTCACCATCCGCTTCATGATTGCCACCTACCATGGACGAGTGGATTGACCCAAGAGCTGTTACCAAAAGTTATGAACGGACCACGGCTTCGCCACCATCAAATATTTGGGCAAGCTTTGCTTTGCTGGCTTAACGGATGCATTTTGGTTCAGCCACAAGTGGGTAGAAATTGGGAATACGCTGGCGCTACCAGGCCCCAAGAACCTTTCATCCGCGCTGCTCTTCTCGCGTCAGCAGCAACAACCACCTCTAGTTGCCACCTAGGGGATCAAGTACCCATAGTGGCTCTTTGTAGTTTCAGGTTGGGCAGACAAATCGCACATGCATCACACTACAAGCTCTCAAGACAAAACACATGGCGCCAGCCAAAAAAACAGCACGCACGCATGTGCGGGCGCCCGTTTGTTCGGAGATGGCGTTGCAAATTGTATGTTGGCATGCTCTTTCTCCTCGCAGGAAGCAATGAAAATTCCGTTGCAGTTTTCTATGGGTTTTTGCGATCAGTTCTTTGTGGCGCGTACTTGGTTTTGTTGTGCAAGCAACCTCTCTGAGCAAGGCATTTCTTCATTCGCGCCTTCCTTCTCACAATCAGACGCATTCACGCCCTTGCGGAATTATTGCCGAGCGGATTTTCCGTCACCCGTGGCTGGGACAAAGAGGCGTCGGGGACAGGATGGAGGCTAGTCCTTTCGGCTGTCAACACCCAAGACCACACTGTTTGGTTGAATTTAGGTTTGAAACCAACCAGTTGGGGATCCACCAATTTTCGACAAATCCGTTTCCAAAATGTCCCGCTGTGTCTTCAGAGGGGGGCGATGATACTGAAAGTGTTAAACTCACAGGGCGTTGCAGTTTTCAACAGAGCATTTTGCTTTGAGACACCCAACGTTGACCCACAGCGGATTGCTTTTGGTATCAGAAGCACAAAAGTGCCCCAACCGTATCACCCGTCATTAATGTCCCTCAGTTCGTTGTTTTCGTGAGTACTTGACCCCAATTTAAACCAGTTGGTTGTGTTGGCTCATGATTTCTCACTAAGGGCCCATTGCCCCAGTAGCAACTCAAGCTGGAATCCATGATCAGTGAAATACCCCTTCCAACCACCATTGCTTTAGTTTTAGCAAACGAATGGTCACCAATCTTAGTTTCAGTTAGTTGGGCCATTCCTATCTTGGTAGTGATTTTAAAAGAATACCTATATACTGACAGAACAGCCAGCTCGGGTTTTTCGCTCCAACACATGGATGGTTGCATGTTGAAAATGAAATATTTTGCAGGCCTCATGGTAACCCAATTTTGACATATTTTGACCAATATCCCTGAGGGGGTATGTTTAAACGGGTTCCAGTTCTATCGCACTATGTATCCCCGTCATCATTTGAACTTATCAAATCGACTGCAAGTCAAAGCTGCATCAAACGAACACAAAATCCCCCAAGTTCAGCAACCCCCGTTTTTTGATGGTCTAGTTTAGCCCCCACTGTTTGTTGGTGAAATTCACCGTTATCAGCATATTTGGATGCGTCTGAAATTTGTTTATACCAAGAAATGGCAAATTGAAAAGGAAAAATGACGATCAACGATCGAAATTTGAGGATGTCGTATTTTCTGCCCCAATATCATTTTGGCAGTTTTCCATCACTGTCCAATGATATTCACAAAAAGGTGGTGGATCCCCAGAGTTTGGTTCGGCATTTTTCGCCATTCACCTGGCCATTCTGTGGACCCATGTTGTCATACGACCTCACCGCGGCATGGAATGATGCTTGCGGAAATCATTCCCAAATGGTTTTTGTTTCAGATCAGTGAATTCCTATGTACCCAGAAGTAGAACTGATTTTCCCATATTTTCCCATTAAAACATCAATAAAGCACCATTTACCCAGCCCCATTATGGGTTTGTCTGCAGATGGAGGATACCTCCCAAATGGCCATTTGAAGATAATAATTTGTTTAATCTATGGTTTTATCATTGGATTGGTTAATGGGAAAATTTGCAGGAAACCATGGATTTTCCCATGAAATATAGGGGGTTCCTGTAAATTTTCCCATTAACCAATCGATTGATTTTTGGGATACCTTATTTTCGGACAAACCCATATCTTCGGTTTCCAAGGCCTCTGGTTTCACATCCTCGGGGTCCTCACTCAGTGTCTGCGACAACGCCATGCTGGGGTCCTCCTCATTGGTCCGAAGTGACGTGGTACGCTGCAACCGGGGGGTACCCTGTGGTAAACCAACATAACTATGGAAAATCACAATTTTTAATGGGAAAATCCACTATAAATGGCCATTTTCAGTAGCTATGTTAGTTTACCAGAGGGTACGCTTTACATTGCTGGGGCACAAAAATGTGCCGAAATTTGGGGTTCAACTGGTTCTTTTGAGGGGAATCAATTGAAAACGTTGTTTTTTAATCAATGATGAACTCGCCATATTCATTCTTAATCAACCCCAAGTACTTTTGCAAAGTGAATGATGGTTAGAAATTGGGGGTGATTAAGACCTAAGGGTTTATTGAGGGGTGATTAAACATCAACAACCACTAAGAAGGGTTTGTGAACCATCCATGTTTGAGGGGTGACCCTTGCAGGGCTATTCTGGATATATCCAGCAGATGGGGACAAAGTAGAACAATGTCAACAAATCGGGGATGCGAGCAAACATATTCGTACTCTTGAAACCAGATTCCCAACTTGGTATATCGCTAATATGTGTAGAAAACATTCCTAGTATCCCCCAGGGTTTTCTTTTGGTTTGTGCCGTGCTTTCCCAGGTCCTCTCCATTCAGAGTTCCCTCTCCTCGTCTCCGACTTCGCTTCTCCCGGCTCATCGCTCTCCACCCGGAGATTTGCCCATGTGGAGCCAGCAATGCTGCTTGGGTCCAAGGGGGGGGGGAAGGGCTGGTTGAAGCAGTTCACCATCGAAAGATGGATGTAAAACTGCAACCTCTGGGGTTTCACTGCCTTAAATTTGGTACATTCAGCACAACCGGTTTAGATTATGTAGATGGTTCATGCATTACTTTTTTGCTCTGAACTGAGGAAAAGTCCATGGAGTAATACATCCCTGGGTGGTTCCATTGGGGTAGCCGCGTATGGATAGAATCAGCCAGCAACTTCTCGTCCATCCACTGGTCCGAAGGCCTCAAAGATGGGTATAGGTCAAAATTAATAGCCCAGTCGCGGAAATACCCTCTGGTAAACGTTTACATAACTATGGAAAATCACCATTTTTCATGGGAAAATCCACCATAAATGGCCATTTTCAATAGCTATGTTAGTCTACCAGAGGGTAACTGTTGTTTTGTATTAATCATGTGGTAGTCATGTGTGAATCCTCCAATCGGTGGCTAATTCTGACCCCCACAGAGATGGATCATGCGCTCCCCAGAAAACGACCAACCTATGTCGCTTTATGTGATTGAAAATTGAGACTCATCGTCATGTTTGTTTGCAAGAAGTGCTTCTTTCAGAAACATCCAAGAATTTGGCGGAAATTCAAGATATGAAGGTTTCCTAAAATAGGGGTACCCCCAAATCATCCATTTCTAGATAGGATTTTCCGTTATAAACCATCCATTTTTGGGTACCCCCATTTTAGGAAACCATATCCAGATTCAATCTGGCCGTTTCATCGAACTTTAAAGGACGGCACGGAAGAAGCCGAGGTTTCTCGTTGGAAAATCTCAACTGGATTTCACTTTGTCGGTTCTGGACATGGTTTCGATGGACTCTGAGTTGCATCGGTTTCTGGCCGTGGCAAGTTTACTCCCTGTGGATGTTTGGTGATACCACGTCCGGATCCATTTTTCGTAGAACATCTGGGAAAACTTTATTCAATACCTGACATGAACTGAAGCTTAAGATCAAAGTAGATGTTCAAAGTGGGTTTTGATGCCTGAAATACCTACAAATATTGTGCCCTCGCGTTTGGTCACGTGGACCCAGCCCAAAATTAGGGGGAAATAGACTGTCCAGTTGATCATGAATAACAGGGCCAGCGATCGGCACCAGCTGAGTTGTTTGTTCATAACCACCATGCTTCCCGCTATCTATCTTTTAAGGTGGGTTGTTACAACTTAATGAATGTTAGTAAAGCAATGATAAACCATTCCCAAATTTACCATAAATTGGTATTACGAATCATCAGAATATGGGTGGTTTACAATTGCCTTTGCTAACATTGCCAGATAAACCTTTGTGAAACAAGTAGTGTAATGGTTGCTTAGAAAGGGGGGTATACGCTCTGGTGGTTCAAACGCTTTTCTTGTTCAAGCACGTTCAATCCTGATATCATGATTCCCACTTTACTGCAATCTGGTTGAAGCCACCAGATAATTCATCGCAAACATCCCCAACCCCAACCAGTGGCTGGCTCCATAACGGGGGAAGCCAAGTCCCTAACCAGCAAAAACCATTCATGGGATGATCCTCAACTGTTGGACACACCAAGGGCTCACTGCTGTTTCTTCGATCTCTGCTTCATTTGAGCTTCGCCTCGTTGGTCTTTGACTCCGCGACTTCAGATGCCTCAATGTCTCTGCGAAGCTCAGCGAAGTTGGACGCCGCGCCTCTCGTGCTGGGCATGTCATGCTTTGGCCCTTCTGTACTGGTGACTTGGCTGATGTTTGGCACGGAAATTGTGACTTTTTGGAGGGTTTTTTTAGATGGTAATGTGGTAAACTCAGTTTACATCATCCCATTTTTGGGGGTATATCCAAGAGTAAACCAAATTGGGGATGGTTTAATTATTGGGTATACCACAGTATAAGACAGTATCTATGCAAATATGTCTGCATTATTCTGCATTGATGTCCTGTTTTTCCGCTGTTTGATTCATAGATCTATGGCATTTTAGGGACTCCAGCTTATGGGACACCCATTTCCTGCCGCAACCATGCACAAAACCTGTACTACTTTGGTTTCAAACAATAGGATTTTTTTGCACCAACTACAGGGGTGTACTTCAACTGAACCACCAAGAACCAACAGGCAACTGCTTGGTGTCACCCATTTGCTCCAGGGAGATACCACCGTGTTTTTTGGGCTTAGGACTGGACCTTCACATAGAAAGGGTTGCTGGAAGAGAATTTGTGCACTTCATTTATTTTAGGAATTTCATATTCAAGTTTGGGGACGAACGAGCAAAAAAAAAACTGGGTGCGGTAGCAAGCAGCTTCTAACATGTGTGGTTTCCAGACCTACACAGGCTCCAAAATCCTGGTTTTCGTTGCTGAAATCCCCATGTTTTTTGTTGCTTACTGCATTGTTCACCTTTGCATTCCTTCAGTCCCCGTGTTCGTTTCTTAGATGGTTCTTTCTCAATATTGGGGGGTGCTCCTCTTAACCATTTTTCTTTCCCCTTGTCAAGAAGAACCAGTTGAACACGGATGATGACCGACTTCGGACACGCTTAAATTCTGGTAAAATGGCCCCAACGTTGATCCACAGAAGATGGGAGTTGGGATGGTATCCTAAACTAATGGGAAAATTACCCATGTCTGTGTCCTAGGGATTACTGGCAAATATGATATCTTCCAGTGGATGACTTCACCGGTGAGCGCTGTCCCAAATTCAAGTGCTGGTGTAGGCCAATGAAATGATAATCATAGCTTGCTGAAGAACAAGAAATCCATCATCAGTGGATATCGGTGGTATCTTGGGCAAATCAGAACTTGGATGGTACAACCATTGATCTAGATGCCATTCACCACGCCAGGTGTTAGACTTCCTTCACTTGGAAATCTCCTCGAGCGTTCGAAGTTTTACTCACTCAGGAGGGGCCGATGGGCCTGGATGGGTACATCCCATGGATTTAACATGGAACCCAAAAAATGACGTCTGGAAGATGGTTTTGCCAGTGGTTGTGGCCAAAAATATGGGTTCCACATTAAAATAGAAATAAAAGGACTTGTATTTCTAAGTGTGTTTGAAAGATGGTTTTTTTACTGGATTTGCCCAAAGATGTGAGTTCCTGGCATAGATTTTTTGCTATCAAAAACTGCAACGTCCTTCAGCTACTAAGCACGTACCGTCGAACCGCGAACCCATCGGCAGGAGCCAGTTCCTCTGCGTTGAGCTTTGCAAATTTGGGCCTCTTCTCGTCTTCACGAGGATTCTATCATGCTGAGCTCCATGGCCCCGTTGGAAAGTGGGACTTGACCATGCACAGTTAGGTTATTATTGGGTTATTATTGGATTAAACAGGGGTGATTATTGGATTATTGGGTCATTATTTATTGGTGATATCATATCTAATAATCACCCTAATAAATAAGCCCTCCAAAATTGGGTTTATCATTAAATATCACCTGTTTGGGATGATTTCAAACGACCCCCAGATGGTGGGTTACTGGGATGGTTGGGCCTGCCAAGGTATTGATCCCAAAGAAGGAGGTTGACTACTGCTGGGAACACGCTTAAACCTGGAGAAACTGTATATCATTGGGTTGGTTCAGGGAAAATTTGCAGGAAAATCCGATATTTGAGGGTAAAAACCCATGGTTTCCTATAAATTTCCCTTGAACCAATCCAATGAGTATAATGCTGGTTTCTTGTGGATGTGTCTGAAATAGGGTACCCCGTTCCATCCACTATTGACTCATCATTTTCAGTATTCATTCTTCAGTGGCCGGGGTGTATACCCCATTTTCAGACCAAAACATGTGATTTCTGTTTGGATATTCATCGCAAAAAACAATCACTAGGTTAGGTCTCTAAGTCCATGAGCGGCCAAGCAATCTTTGCTGAGCAGGAAAGTGACTCTTCGAAGTGCGCAGAGGCATTATTTGTATGCTAGTAAAGCAAGAAATACATCACGCATATGTTGATGGATTATGCAACCCATCTATGGTAAATTTTGGGAAGGTTTACGATGGGCCAGTGCAGAGGCACTGAGGATCAGGTTGACGAGGGCCAGCAGGTTGCAAGACGCTGTTGTGGCACACCTGCTGGTGAGATCGGTTAAGCACCGAAAAAAAAGGTAGATAGTAGATCTCACCTAGAATTGTGGGAACACCCGCAAAAACTGGGGACATCCAAGTTCAACATCAAAACAAGATAGAAGTATTACTACTGTATGACTCCTTCAAAAATGGTGGTTGTTTATGCTACCGGCGCTGTTGACTGACCCGCAGGTTTTGCTGTTTTTGCCCGTCAGTTAGAAGTTTTGCCCGTCACTTAGAATTTTTGCCCGTCAGCTAGAGGTTGTGCACGAATGACCATGTGATTATTTTGGGGAACTGGGTGGGGTGGGGTGGGTGGCGGGGGCGTGACCCTTTTCGTGGTTGTTCCCCATGTCTACGCAATGCTAGTATTCATGTGTGTTATATATTATACCGCAGGTCACTTAATTCGTTTCTCCACTGCGCCACTCCGTGGCTCAAGAGTTTGGTAGCAGTAGCCCAAGATAGAAAAAGACCGTGGCTGAAGCTGCTTCCTGGTTGTCAGGTGTTCTTCGCTATCCACCGCCCCTCAATACGCTGGATTGCTACCTCAAAGTGGCAGGGGAGCCTCGTGCTCTGATTGTTCCAACCAACCGGAGCTAGTTACTCTGCCTCGCCGTGGGACTTTCAGAGCGACCTGAGCAGCCTGTCCATAGATCCGCCATGGTCATAATCCATAACATGGATTCTGACGAGGAGCTCCCCATCCAAGCTCCAGAAGAAGAAGGCGCCTTTGCCGTTCAACCGGCCGATGCCAGAACAGGACTCCGAATGACTCCTAAAGTTCCACCTCAGTTTGACTGTTAATCGCCCTGGTTCAAATGAGGATCTCATAGACGACTGGCTCGGCATAACGACATTAGAACGGATGAACATGGTCCTTCACTCAAGAGTGCATTGGTAGGTGCCGCATCATCTTACAAGTCATAAGATCTTATTTACACGCTGATGCTACGCTGATGAGATCTTACTTGCAAAACCCATGTGTCGAAATCTACAAACGAAGATCTTTCGACCAGTGGAATTCAAGGATCCATGATTATTTTCCTAGCATAACGTGGGGCGAAATCACCATTACTCTTTTGGGGCAAAACAAGAAAATCGTGACGACACCGCAGTTTCAAGTTTCAAGCAATTCCATCAAATATCAATGACATGAAAACCATTAAAAACGACGGGGCTGGTATTGGCGTCGATGTCTTGTTTATCCAACAAGAATCGAGATGTAGCACCAATAAATGTTGTTTTGGGAATGCTTAATTAGTGTGATGAGTTTCTTCAGTTCCAAATGGGCTAAATCCTTTGGGGGACCTTGCCAACCGGATTCATCAAACACCTTCTGGCACACCAAGCAAGTTTGTTGAATGTTCAAACCATGCCCACCTGCGCGGTGCTTAGTCATACATTTTGAGTTTGAGATCAAGATGGATCTAACACACATCCCACTAGAAAGGTAAGTCTCCAGCATGGGACTCAGCAAAACACCAGGAGAATCCCACGGATCCTCATTTGTTTCTGGCGTTATCCAGCTCTCCAATTCCGTGGTGAGACTGAACCTACAAAGACCAGGTAGGACCTGGATTCCTGGGATGATCCTCCAAGTCTTGGGCATCTGAGGCTCTCCCCATCCACCCTTGGCAGAGCTCGACTGGAGGATTCCATCGCAGTCTTGGGCGAGGCCGGGGGGGGTGGTGATGTTTCAACCAGCACAATGGTGGTCTTAACCAACGGAACATTGGAGTTGAACCATCCAAAAATCTGGGGGCATCGGTAATGCTCGGTATACTGTATGTGTGTAGCAATTGTGCGAATGTGTGGTGTCCCGCTGAATATCAGTTTGTTTCAGGGTTGGGTTCAGGGGAATGTTTGTGGTTTATTGCTAGGTGTGCCCCCAAAAAATGGTATGATTGAGAAAAGCGTTTCCTGACTTTTGCGGTTGATCGTTGGGGCTGGTTTATATGTTTTTATTCTTGGTTTTACCACCTTGCTTCACCAACCTCTGTCCATTTTGGGGATGATGCCCCATACATAGATCTTCATTTCCAGTGACTCCCGATGAGGTGGTGATTATTCACCCTGAAGCACAGTAAGGCTTGTTGGTGCAAGGTACAAGCGATCCGAATTTTCGCATGAAAAGATTTACTGTGGAATGGTTGAAAAACCAAACATTTGTGTTGGTGACAAGGTTCATCAAATCAACTCAGAGGAGCAAAGTTTGGAGTCAAATCTTTGCCCCACACCCTTCAAATGTAGTATAGAACTCAGACACCATCATGGATCAAAGGAAAATCATACAAAAATGGAAAAAAAAAAAACAAACTGTTGTTGGGGACACTTGAAAGGGACCTACCTACTTTTCGGAGTTATCTGAAAATCCCAAAAGACATGACTGTTTGCTGAGCTGAACGCGCCGAAACGCGTCAGTCTGGATACACTTGTTGGTTAGTTCTGAACAATGGATTAATGATTTACTCATCATTTATATGGCTTTAAACCACCAAAGATGGAGACGCAAACTGACAAATGCATATAAATGATGGGTTCCATCCTAAGATCTGGATGTTTGAGTCCCACCTCTCCCCCAAACCACCATCCTCTCAACCCCATCGAAGCCCCAGGTGACCCTGGGCTCTCCACCTTCGCCTCACAGCTTCGTCCGTTGCGAAGTCTCCTCGTTGGTCTTGGATCTCGTTCGCCTTGAACTGCCGCTGTGGCGAAACGTTGGGAAGTCTGGGAGCAGGGAAACTAGTAAACCTCCCAAGAAAGATCCAGAAAAGATTGCATGTACCTGTACTTTTTTGGATTGGATGACACTGTTTCTATCTTTTTGGGGGGCTTATCGGCTAGTCGGTGATTTTTTGATTATAAATAAATTGAAAAGAACTTTTAGAAACCGACAAAGACTGAGAGAGGAGTGTTGAATTTCCATGCTAGAATCCCATCCACCCAGTGATATGATGGTTTAACAAACCAAAATTGGTATACAGTATACAACATCCAAAACCAAGAAAAATCGAGATAAACCTGCATATATATATATATATAAATATACGTGCTGCTATCGTCAAAACATGGGTTGTCATATTGGGGGATGGTCATCACTCCAGGAACAGGAAGTTATATACCCATTGGGTTTGGAATCCCATGGCATGGGATGGACTGCCCTGAGATCATGAACCCAACTGGCAGTCATATGTTTGGGATGGCTTCACCAAAAGATGCTTGATGGCTTGCTGGTTGGTGCCCAAAAATGGAATTCTGTGGTAAACCCCATGCCATAAACCATCCCCAGTAAAGGTTTGTGAAATTGGGTTGATAACTTCCGGGGAAACGGGCGCTGCCCACCAAACTGTCAGCATATGTCAGTAAGAATTCCAAACTTCAAAGCGATAAAGCGACTTTTCCTTTAATCTCAACGCCATGGACTGGGCGGATGGATCATACTACCAATAATCATAAATGACTAGTCGTTAGAACATTTTTTTACATAAATTTGTTATAATGTATATATATATATATATTGAAATTCCAGCATGATTCTAGACAACATGAATATGACTTCAAACGATATCAACCAATAAATGTATAATATTACTCTATTTCAGAATATTTGGTTTGTGTGCTACTATGTACAGGAAAGCGTGTCATTCAAGTCAACAGACTGGTTCTAGTTCGTTTGCTTTAATATCAGAATCACTTTCAGGAGGGGGAACTGTTCCAAAGTACTTGCCTCAAGTGGCTTCGGACGTTCAGATGCCTTGGAGGACGTCCAGCAAGAAGCAGTGTTTGAGCATGTGGCTGGTGGCAGAATGGATTCGACAGCATATGGTGGTTTCCTAAAATAGGGGTACCCCCAAATCATCCACTTTAATAGGATTTTCCATTATAAACCATCCATTTTTGGGTACCCCCAGCCATTAGGAAACCCCCATATAAGCCTCATGAGGATTGGGTGTCGCAAAACCGGTAATTCCTCGATCACATCTTTTCGCAGATATTCACAGGTCGATCCACATGACGGACAGTTTTGTCCGTTGGATGTTGCGGCCACCGTGCCTGTCCCGGCACTTCTTAGCCCATTTGCTGAGTCGATGATGTCTTGTTTTGTTTCCCCCAGTGGGTTAGTTAAGCCACCAAAGCTCTGGAATCAACCGGTGTCCTAAAATACGGTATACCCCAAATCATCTCAGAGGATTTTCCATGTTTTTTCCCCATCCAGCTGTTGTTGTACCCCCATTGAAACATATGGGGATTATATGAGGATTATACAAGGATTATATGGGGATTACATGGGGATTATACCGGGATTATATGGGATTTTTGGTGAGAAACCCTCAACATGGTGATGATATGGGAATCCACCCCAGCATGCGGTCAGGTCGCCTCCGTCACGCGGAAGCTTCCGGATGGCCTCGTTCTCGTTGATCTGCGGTCTGCTGCGCGTGGGCTCTGTCTTCTTCCTGCCGGCCGGGGGCGATGCCCGGGTGTGTCAGGGGATAGCTGTTTTTGGCCTGGATAGATAGTGGATATAGTGGTGTAAAGATAAATAGTGGAGGATATAATTTACACTCATTAAATATCAACATCAAGATGGTGTTCAGAGTTTTTGGGGGGGGAGGAGGGTTTGAGGAATCCACCGCAAGTGGCAACAAACATTTGGTGCCCAGCTGCAGTTTCTACCCTGGTACTCTGCTGTTCATACCAAAATAGTTGATGCTCATGGATGTCCATCCCCCAAATATGGTATCTCACAGGTTTTGATCTATCCCCATTTGAGTATGGTTCAAAAATCCGATCAGCGCGTTGGTGTTCACTTCAAATAGTTGGTGGTTGTGGATGTTTAGTACCCCATTCATATGGGCAAATCATAGCCCTTGACCCATACAGCCATTTTTTGCCGTGTGGCAGGTGTCAGATCTCTTGCATTTGGACTTCTCACCTTCGGCTCATAGTTCCTCGACTTAGCAGTCCGCAAAAACTAGGGACACCTCAAGACCTCTTTGAGAATTTGAAAGGGTTGTATACTGTCTAGTCAACCTCGGATTACTTCACTGATATTTGATCATGGTTTTATAATGTCTAAGAAATATCTGATTAATTTGGGTACAACTTTTTGAATACCAGACTATTTTTGTGTTGGTGGTACCACCCATAGTTAACAACCCAGCGGTATTTTTGCTCCTCTGGGGTTTGGTGGGATTACCAGGATGCACCTCACCATATCCCATTTCTATGCCGTCATCAACCGCAATGGTGGATGTGATCATCAGCTTTGTCACATCATCAAATGAAGTTTATTCTGGTTTTGTATCACATATAAATCCTATGGATTTCTGAAAAAAACATATCTCACTAGCAACAGGATCCACCCCACCAAACTTCTCCTAGAGTATCCTCAGGTCTCACTCGCTTGGATGTCTCCTTGTTGGCACCTGGATTTGTCCAACTGGGCTCCAGTTCGCTACTGAGGCAGGGGCTTGTCCTTGGGAAAGTGGCTGTGAGGGAAACCACAAAATTCGCCACCTTTAGGATCCTTTAGGTGCTTCATCCATGGTTTCGTGAGATCGTCATTCCATGGTTTCAGGTGCGGTTGCGGATGAACTTGAAGTTCATACCATGATGTTCCCCCCACCCCTGCCCCTTGTCTCGGGGTTGGTGCTTTCCAAACGGTAATGCTTGGGAATCCCCGTAATCCCCGTGTTTGAAAAGAAGTTGGGAAAATGACTGGTGATTACCCGACTCAGAAATCAACCCCATGTTGATTGGTGAATTTACTCATGATTCCCCGGCCGATGACAAGCCTGTCATCTAGACCTGTCCCATATCCCGTTTGACCCGTACCTGAAGGAAATCATGTCGTGGCGGCAGAACGGAATGATGGTGAATGTACAGGGGAATCATCCCCAAAGGGCCGCAAGTTTCAGCTATTTTCTTCCTAAAATAGGGGTACCCCCAAATCATCCATTTTAATAGGATTTTCCATTATAAACCATCCATTTTTGGGTACCCCCATTTTAGGAAACCCCCAAATCAATGTTTGCAATCACGTACCTCACCGTTAAGAATCAGATCTGGAAGCAATAGGTGTCAAAGCCATGCTACCCTTCTGTTCATTTGTAGGCGGTACTTCTAGATGGTCACCCCCGCATTCATGTGGCGAAAATCACAGGTTGTGAAGTATTCCCATCTGTCAATATATTATGTACTACACATATATAATTAGATTATATATATATATATGATTTTGTGTGTATATATATATATGTAAGTGTGTTTATATATATATATATATATTTATGTAAGTATATATATAGTTATATTGCTAAAAGGGACTAGGCGAGAGTAGCGTGTACACTAGGTAGTCATGTGAACAGGTCAAACACTGTTCTGACTGGCCGCGACACGTGGCTCAAGCGCCATCTAAGAAGGTAAAAGACCGCCGTCTGTATGGGCCATTCTGCATCTTGGTGTTGATCAACATCTACCAGACATTCCGCATTAGCATAACCCTGAACAAGGTNACCGCCGTCTGTATGGGCCATTCTGCATCTTGGTGTTGATCAACATCTACCAGACATTCCGCATTAGCATAACCCTGAACAAGGTTGAAATTGTTCACAGGTTATCAGCCGTAGTGCTCTGTACCCCCATCGGGGGAGGAGTGTCTACGTGCTGTTGGTCAATTGGGAAATTGGT
>BGPT01002173.1:74856-104367 GCA_003297045.1 Symbiodinium sp. clade C Y103 | reverse complement strand
GACCCTCATGTTTTCACATACTTGACCCAAGGTTTCTTTAAGCAATCTTGGACATAGACTTAATTAAATTGACGGGGTTTTTGAACGGCCCTCATGTATGTTGTGGGGAATTCCCGATCCATGCTCAACCCCAGACCTTAAGGACTAAGAGCTTTACTCACCAAATATTCAGTTGAGGCAAGTATCTGATAAAGAATTATTCGACCTCGCCAAACATGGATAACCCATGAAGAAACCCATCTCAAACCCAACTGATCTTCTTGCTGGTCCCAACCCACTACAACAACACACTGTCACCTTAAGTGTCTCCGAACGGTATCCCCATGAGATCCCTGCTATCTCCCACGACTGTCATACTGATTATATTCCCATGTGGCTATGGGTAGCCTGGTACCGAATGTGAAACCCAAGTCATAGCTTGGATTCATGGATGTTCATCCCACTAAAATTGATAATAGGTTTTGACTCACCCCCATGTTCATCCCACTATATTCCCAGCAAAATTTCAACCAGCTCATGATTGCAATCACCCCATGTCACCCCATGTCCCGTCCCCATAGCGCGCCGCGAGACAGAAGCGGATCCGTTGGCACCCTCTGTGACGCTGCGCACGTGCTGCACGTTCGGATCCGCCGTCCTTTTTGGCGAAGGACTTTTTTGGAAGTCATTTGGGACATGGGTAATATGACACCATGGTGTTTACCCTCTGGTAAACCAACATAACTATGGGAAATCATCATTTTTAATGGGAAAATCCACTATAAATGGCCATGTTCAATAGCTACGTTTAATTACCAGAGGGTAACCATTGTTAAAACACGTTCTGAAAAACCTCTGTGTTTGACCATTTAATCATATCATCTTAACTGAGTCATTCAGTCATTCATTCTTTGTTTTGACCCATTTTTGCTGAACCCTTTTTTGTCCAATACCACTTGCGGGAAAATACCTATATATAAGTCTATATTTATACGCAAATGATCAGCAGTTAATTATGAGGTCCCACCATGTTCCTCGGCAAACTCTAGGGGAGAAAATGGAAAGAGATCCACTACTGAGATGATCTGCGCGGTTACTCAGCTGCCCTCATGAGGTCTATGACAAGTCTATGATGGCTGCTGCAATCCACTCATCAAAAAAAAAGCAAAACACATACCCACAGCTCCCGAAACTCTGGGAATGTTTGGCAGTTCTGACGGATGCCAGTCATCATCCAAGAAAAAACGAGGGATAAGGTAAGGATAGTCCGGTGCATAATGTGGGTTTGGGTTTTGTTCCAAGTAGGCTGTGCACATGGCCAACATTGGATAGGTTTAAAGAAAACTCTACTGGAAGTCCCTTTTTTATGCTACAAAAACATAGGGGGTTCCTGTAAATTGTCCATTCAGAACTTTGTCTGCAAGGCACCAAGTGAGATTAAACCGCTTTCCTGGGCGGGCGAGGCCTCCAAACGATAGCCAAGCTGTATAACTATGGTTGCCGCTAGATTCAGATATGGGTGTGTCTGAAAATAGAGTCTATATCCCCAATTATAGCCATTTAATAGAGAAAATCATCATAAACCAATGGAGGTATCAATGGATTGGTTGAAGTGAAAATCTAAAGGACACCATAGTTTTTCCCATTAAATATAGGGAGTTCCTGTAAATTTTCCCTTCAACCAATCCCATGAAGGTACCCTATTTTCAGACAAACCCATACAGAAACCGTCCTCCCATCCCAACTGTGTCTTGGCAGAGAAGGTAGGGCCTCCGCGACAGAAAAAAAGGAAAGCCAGTTGGAACAGCCACGAAAAACGCTGGTGGCCAGTATGAGTTTGATGTTGATTAGAATAATCAAGTATACTTAACTTACTGGTGCTTAGCAGGGAATGGAGGAATGACCTATAATAAACAAGAATAACCATTAATAATCATCCCATTCCCCCATTCCCCCATTCCCTACTAAGCACCAGTAAGTTAAATGGGGTAACATCAACAAAGTTCGCTTTCATAAATCCACCATCAATTCCCATGTTTGTTGGTCGAACAACAATGTCTATAGTATAGTGTAAATCTCCATGGAGAACTAGCGTGCACCACATTGAACAGATAAACCTCTAGACCTTCAACCTAACGGATGGACAAACATTTCAATGCCCATATGGAACCTGAAGGACTGTGGTGGATATCTGTATGTACCATCTATTGCTATGGAAGATAGCCATAGAAACAATAGATAGAGCACGGAACTAAATGGGCAAACATGGGCCGCTGGCTCCATGTTCGTTTTGGGAACATTGTGGAACTGTGAGGTCACATCGGGTAGCTATAGTTTACGTAAATTAGTTAACTGGCTAGTAATTAACTGGGTTATAGTTATAGTTATAATGCATTATGATAACTACAGTTGTTAACTTGTGAATCTTCCCAAAGTATAGCTATAGTTATATACGTGGTTAATAACTGGTCATGTACCAGTTATATCCCGAGTACTAAGCAGTGCACAAACAACCTTTCTGACCCATAGCCGACCCGACCTTGCTGAGGCTTGCCTCGCAATCAGTAGTGGCCTGGCGATCGGTGGTGCCGGGTGACAAAAATGGGGATTTAGCCTTTGGAAAACCATACAAAGTGGGGCCCAAAACTATAAGTGGGTTTATAATCTCATTCAACTATAGGTATATTCCCCATAAAATCCTGCGTATTGTAGTTATAAACCAAGTTAGCTATCTTGAGGGCCCCACATTGAAGGAAAACCATGGGAAAATGGAGGCTTAACATGGGTTAACCAACCAAAACATGCGGACTGAGAGCTGATTTCTTGGCGATTTGTTGTCGATTTGTTGGCTTTGGATGTGGGTACCATCAACTCACAAACGGGTGTGAAGTAACTTCCACTAAGATTCAACGCCCCGTCAGGTGGCGAAAATGAAGCGCCTATTCTTTTTGGGGCTTCCTAATCCATGAGGATTCAACCCCAGGGATTTCAACAAAAAATCAGATGAAACATGGATTAATTATGAGTACCCTCTGGTTATTTAACACAACCATGGAAAATCCATTATAAATGGAGGGTTTTAATGGGAAATCATCCAAAATTAGCAATTTTCCATAGCTATGTTAAATAACCAGAGGGTAATTATGATTAATTTCATGTAGGATTGAACCCTTGATAGACCCAAATACTATTCACTGGTCGCCTCCTGTAGCTGTAGGTTCGGTACTGGATCACACAAACGTTGGTTGCATAGATCTGCATAGGTATTTGAATACTCACCAGCCTGACTAGTGGGACCCTCAAATGAATCGATCCAGTACATTCCACTTTCGGCTGCTGGTTGGCCAATGGTGAACAGGTATCTTGTTTTAAAGTAGACAAAGAGAACGCTCGGTCCACTTGAAACTGGGATAAGCTACTTACTAGGCTGAACTACCAATAAAAATTGAATACGATGTTTATAGATGCGCTATTTCTTTTCATTCTTTCATTTTCCTATCAACTGCTAGGCAAGCCACAGCTGTGAGACAGGCTGTGAGATATGATCATAGACCCATTTATAGGACGGAGCAGGAGAAAGTATGGGAATGAGAATGAAGAGCCACCAGGTGCTGCAATAGTTCAAAAAAGCAATGAAAACCATTCATTGCGATGCTGTTTCCATCCAAAACGGGACAACTAATAGCACCAACGGACTCAAAATCAACGTTTACCCAATGTTCATATGTGTACCACATTAGTAAATCAGTCAATCCTTAAAAATCCTTCAAATTCATGAAAATCAATGAAAAGCAGCCATTTTTTTTCGCCACATCCACCGCCAAGTCATTGGGCTCTTGGTCCCCCAACGCTTCGAGTGAGACCTTGGCTCCGGTGGCCCCTGTGGACTTTTTGGGAACAGTGGGTCTGTTTTCGTTCCCCAAAAAGTATCTTGAAATGGTTGCTACATGTTGCTACATGTTGCTACTGTATGGATTGCTCTATTTCTTGATTGATGGCTCAAATTGGCGAAAAGCTGAAGTATCATGCCAATGAAGTTCATGAATGCGTATTGTGAAGTATGGTGCCATGTTGCAATCATTCGGTTTGTGGCTAAAGAACGGTGTGCCGCTTTAAAGGCAAACAATTCGGTCGTATGGAGCTGCTATCAATCAACTTGATTTTACATTATCCCATTGCGAACAGGGTATACCCAATTTCGTAAACCCCAATTGGGAATGGTTAATGCCATTGGGCGATTGGGTTTACCTCACCCCATTTACTTGCCACATGCTGACCCCGCTGGCTGCCCAACATGGGGTGTCGTCTAGCAATCTCTCCTGGCCCAGTGATGGCACAGGTATGAAGTCCCGACTGTATGGATCAACAAATGAAAATAAAGTTTAGAAGATCAAAATGGGAGATATAACTAACTATTTGGGTGCGGCTAAAAATGGATTATCCCCGCTAAATGGCAGCGGGGAACATGATGACTAACATTGATTAAGTAGGATATTTGGGTGTCTAGAGGTACAGATTTTCAGGCAAACGATGACAAACCCTTATATCATTTATCTGAACTGAAGACTTGATATTTTGGAGCAAGACTCTGAAGAAAGCAAAGCGATTCGGGAATCTCTCAGTGTCAATGGATTGATTTAAGGAAACATCTGCAGGAAAGCTTTGTTTACACCCGCGAATATGCATTGTTTCCTTTAAAAAACATCTGAAAAAATGACTTTGAAGATGTCATGCCCAAGAATTCATCGACAGCTTTGCTAGCCCTCAAACCTTCAAGTTCGGTTGCTTCTTGTTTTACAGAACTACAAGGGCCCAAAATAATATTAGTTGTTCTATAAACCCATATAGCTAAAAATATATCTTCCATCATAAAGATCAATGAAGCATATTGTAAACCGTTGGTGAAGTAAACCAAGTGATCCATCGGGGGCTCCACATGATGGTCCAATTCTATGTAGCTCTCAACCGGAGTTGTAAGTCTGGATGGACCCAACACCTGGTGTAGTTAGGACCCATGCTTAGCAACTGCGGATGTTGCATAATTCTGTAGCAGACCCCAACAAAAATAGGAAAGATCTGATTTACCAGTACTTTGGAATTAGATCTCACTTTTCTTATCTTTGTTAGGGTGTTGCTACGAGGTGGTGCCTCAGTTTCTTATCCAAGTTGGATTAGTTCACCAATATAACTGTTGGGTTTACGGAGTGTACGGCGATGAACTAAGTATACACAGCTACATGGGGTACAGTAACATAAACCAACAAACATTGGTCGCAGCACCTTGTAGATATTTGTAGATGAATCCTGCTTTTCCATGGCAACATTCTCACCATTGTTATGCTTACCTTCCCATAGTTTCTATGTGATACTTAACCACTTGCACGACCAGTGCAACATGTCCTTCACATCCTGAAGCATGCTAACCGCTCCTGCCAAAGACCCACAGCTCTCTGCACCATGTCGCGGAAAAAAATGATCCGCCTCGGTTGCTGTGGCTACCTGGGGGTGCAGCTGGGGCAATAAATACGCATGCCTTTGGTGATAACCCCGTTTAGTTTGGATATAACCCCAACAGCTATGGTTGTATATCCACCTACAAGTGGAACTGCATGTTTGGGGGAGAAATGGCTACAAACGATGAGTGAAACAACTGCGTATAAAATGATATAAAACCAATGAATGTGCATAATATAGTGGGATATACGATGCCATGGGATATTACAAATGGTGATCTAAGCAACACAATGTTTGGGGGAAAAGTCAAGAATGATAGGGATAGAGTAGGATAACATGGGATACTCCCCCCGGTCAGGTACTCCAGCCCCAAATTATGTAGGGTCGAATTTATGAAGGGTGAATCTTTACCATCAACAGCCATGATTCGGCCATCTGATGTTGGGAGGGTCACCAGGAAAGTTGGTTGAATCCCCATGATGAGCTCGAAAGGAGTCCCACATCGATGAGTTGATTTACACATAGGCTAACTGTTAGGTATTGTGGTCAATATATATATATATATACATATATATATATATATATGTTGGGGATGGATAATGAACCAACTTTTTTAGCAGGTGGCATCACTCTGCGAGAAATCTAAATAGATTTGAAGAGATGAAACTTGCTGAAAATCAAGTCCTACTTGGATGAGCACGACAACTAGCACCGAGGCTATTCTATAGAGATTCTTAGAGGATTTCATTCGGTACTCACCGAGACGGATGACCGAGTGGCAGAAGCAACACTAAAAATACAAAATTTCACTTGTTGGGGTTGAAAAACTCAACAACGCAACCTCATTCGGTCTAAAACATGAATCACAAATCCCGAAACTGATGTCCTTTTTTCCAAGTCCCTTGTGATCCTACCCCCATACAACAACAAATCTTGCATGGGCCTTGTCTGCAATATAGTCATAGCATTTTCCACATTCAATCCATTGATACTATACACATATCTCTGCATCCTCACCATGAAACAAAGACATAAACACACATCAATACCCATGACAACACCAGGTTTGCTCCGTGTGAAGCATATAAAATCTGCAGCTTCGCCGTGTCTCCGCGTTTTTTTGGCCACGACGGGCATCCACTCACTGTACAACTGGGACAGGGTCGTGGCGTTGTCGAATGATGGGCCATCGACACGCAAGGGATCGCTGCATGGCGGTTGAGGTGTCCTTGACCGAGAATGCGGATGTCATGGCGACATCAACGAAACGTAGAATTATTATAATTGAAACCCCACAAGGTGGAGCCTTCAAACCAAAGCGCCGTTGATGCACACAACTTGTTAAACTGTTGGGTTTATGGAGTATGTCAGAACTATAGTATTCATGGGGTAAACATAAACAACAGACATGACAGGGGGGCCCCACTTTGTACAACAATCATATTGATAATTTCGGCCCTTTCCAGGCCCACTCAATGTGATCCGTGATGAGCCGCAGCGAAGCCAGCGCCAGTGATGGTCATCAGCTGCCTAACTGCCTACATGCACGGTGCTCGCAGCACCCGAGCGTTTTGTACAGCTTGCGATGGGTTTAAAAGGGCTAAGGCACCCACCGCCATCATTCCTAAAGGATCCGCTCAACAAACGTTTCTTACTCCAAACGGTGCGACAAACCTAAGGGTAATATGCAACATCATTCCAACAATGTCCAAGACTTTCATTGTTTTCTTTTCTACGAAGTCGCAACAACATCCAAGATACATCTTCCAAAACCATAACTTGTCAAATGATGTCAAATGGCCATCTCAAAAACCCGCCATTTTGATCCTCACAGAGGCCGATCTGCCAATCTGCACAGCTCAACCAGGCTCAACCGGGCTCAACTCATTCCATAAATTGCTGCATCTGAGCAGAGAAAGCTCGCTGTGCTTGATCCAGCTGTGCTTGTTTCTGCTGAAGTGCCTCAAATGTGGTGGTGCCCTGGTTAGAATAGAAACTGAGCCCGCAAACAAAAAACAGTTGGGAAAGATTTTAATCATGTTTCTGTAAGGGGTTTACGATGATATATATGATGCAATAACATGAAAGAACTTAGATGGGGATTATAAACCAACAAACAGAACGTGACTGGGGATTTCCAATTCTTCCTGCTCAGAGAAGTCCTACAAGTGCTACAGGAGGAACGAACGGCCAAATAGAGGAACCAACTAAACCATCAAAACTGATGATTTGAACAAACCAGAACAGGGATATCATAAATACAAAAATGGATATATGGAGGTTTCCTAAAATTGGGGTACCCAAAAATGGATGGTTTATAATGGAAAATCCCAATCTAAAATGGATGATTTGGGGGTACCCCTATGACTTCGGAAACCCCCATATATGCAAGCAGCAATATGACCCCGTGTTCGTGAAAAATGGGATGGACATCACAATGATTGGCCATGCAAATGAGGAAGAAATGGTGATGAGCCATCGAAGCGGTGATCAATTGGGATATCACAGTGGTTTTGGTCCTTGGTTGTTGGTTTTGGAACTTCTTCACCAGACTTTCACCTGCCAAAATAAGGGTCTCAACCAAAGGACTGGGTAATACAAGCAAAATCTGTAACTGCGGATAAACTGCAAGTAAGTGGCCAGTGGGAAATGACTTCAGATGACATTTTCAGGTACAAACCACCAGTTCAGAGAAGTCATAAGTCATAACTCATAACCTTTGGTAATCAAGCAATAATGGCCACAGGGAAATCCCATTTACCCTCTGGTAATTTCACGTAGCCATGCTTTTTTTAGGTGAATCATCATAAAACAAATATAAATTGTCGATTTTCCATTGCAAACTCTTCGACAACCAGAGGGTAAATGGATTTTGTGATGGAAACATCATCAATTAATTGACGATTTTCTATTGCCAGGTTTGATTGCCAAAGGGAATGACCAAGTCCATGCCAAAGTTACCCTTGAAAACATGGACTGTGTATATACATGAAAACCATCTTTTACTATAACTATAACTATATATAGAAAGTAGATGTCCCTATGAATGGAAACCAGCACAGAATTCAATAGATATATTGGTGTATGGTCACCGATCCAACTGAACACATTTATCCGCCAGTAAATTAAGATAGATACAAAAAAATACCAGGTGTAGACCATGTTGGGTAACCATGTGTTTCCATACAATGTGGACCCTCCCAGTTCAGGTTTATGATCCCCATTCACTAGTTCGAAATATCTAACCGAAACCCTAGTTATATTGGTGAAAAAGACACATTTAGCCAACAAAAAAAAGATCAAGCCCATTCAATGCCATTCAATCTTCATCTATCTTAAACGCCGCATTTTCTTATTATTGAGTAAATCCCCACCTTTCATGGGCTTTCTTCCATTTGCCTCACACAAAGCCACCTATTCTCCCGTAATTTTTGCATGGGATAAATATGGATAAATCCTCATTTGCTCAAGTACCAAGCAGAAAAGTCTGGATGGGTCAAACCATCTGCTGCTCCCCTGGCGCCCGTCACCTCCACCCCTGGCGTCGGCACCAGCTCGGTCCGCTCGAAGTTGCCCAGCAGCTCCCGCAGCCGTGGGTGGGGCGAGACCTCCTCCAAGGCCTCCTCGGAGGTGAAGGATTTTAGATGCTGATGTATGATGATATACCCTCCGGTAATCAAACATGGCAATTGGAAATCCACTATAAATGGAGGTTTTTATGGGAAAATCAACTATAAATGGATGATTTTCCATTACCATGTTTGATTACCGGAGGGTATGTATGGTAAAGCCCAAAAAGATTGGTTTTTAATGGGATTCTTGATGGGTGTTGAATGGGATTTGATAACATGTGGAAGTTTCCGAAGTCATGGGGGTACCCCTAAAAATCATCAAGATCATGGATGACCATGACTTAGCATTGAAGCACCATGGTGACGACTAGGGATACCCCCACTTTAAGAAAGCACCATTATACTCCCCATTTTCACACCATATTACAGGGTGGTGCCCCCAAAGACGTTCTGTTTTTGGTTGATGTTACCATCTAATGATGTAGTTATTTCATTTCGATGACCCGACAGTTAACCTCACTGTTTACCTTGGCCTTAAGTTAGCCAACAAACTATGCCACCACATTGTCACCACTTGGCAAAATCTACAGTAACTCTTTTTGCCATGGTTTTCAGTTCATGCCGCTATCATCCCATATTTCTGCAAGTGATGGCCTCATGTTAAAGGTTGCGACAATCTGCCCCCGCCTCCCCAGTTCTAAGTTGGTTGATAAACACCAGCAACTATAGTTTCAAGTATCATAAGCCATAGTGACATTGGAGTTATGTGGCCACCAACTTTGCGATTTCGTAGGCCCGGGGCCTTACATTGCACCCACCATTAAGCCCCAACAAAAACCATTGTGGTCACTGGCTAAACCGTCCTCAGGAAACCAAAGATGCACGGAGGGATGGCCGTGGCGCCCTGTCCCGGTGAACTTGGATGTTGGGTTTTCCTGGGGCTATAGATGTAAAATATGGGGATGTTTCATGGTACAATGGTGGTATGTGTAGTGACTATTATACGTGGCTATAATATCGAAGGATCTAGATAAGTAAATATGGAGATTACAATGGAGATATCATGGGATATAACTGATATAACAAACAATATTGGCTTATCAGCCGATAATAGTTGTTTGAGTGATGTTAATTGGAAGTATAAGGGAACAAACACTGTTTGTATGGGATTTGTGATGCAAGAAAATGACGGAACATGGAGATTGAACCAGCATGGTGGATGATATGTAGACAGTATGTGATTTGGGAGAGTTAAATTGGTTTATTTCACCAGGCTTATTTTTGAATTTACGGTATACTGTATATTGCTATTATTAAACTATGTTTTTGTTTCAATAGAATTATAAAACCAACTTGAACTGGGCCCCATTCTTGCCGGAATTCAGGGACCTACAATTGATACATCCGTGACTTATCCCCAAAATCGGCATAAATCCAACACACATGAGGGAAAGCGGGGACCCAACCAGAATGATGTAGTAACCCTGGTGCCGCCCAATTCCATGACCCTCAAAGACAAGACTCTAATATTCCACCGGGGTTCGATAGTTCCAGGGGGTAACAGTTAGGCGTTGTTTGAAAATAGGGCACCCCAATTCCAATGGATTAGAACCTCATTATCACCATGTTTGAATGGCCATTTAAAGGGAATATCATACATTCCATTTTCATGGCGCCATAAAGGAGAACCACCTCAGAATGGCTTCACCTCTGATCCCAACGTATCATGCCCACCGCTAAACCTGCGGCGCCGGCCATTGATTTTGGAATCGATGAGTTCAGTGGCCAAAAGCATCCAATGGAAAGACGTCATACTGGTTGCTTCCTGCTTCTGGGGATCCAATCAATTCAACCATCTACTTTTCCGATGGTATCTGAAGGCCAGCACACGCCGCCAATACTACGGTTTTCGGATGTGATTGGAATCCCCAAGCGGATACAAGAAGCGAATTCCACTCGCGATATAGTTCTTCGCACGACCTCTAAAGTCAGGTCAAAGAAGTTGGAGTCACTGCTCAAATCAAGCAAATAATATGACCTTAAGTCATCTGAAGTCTACATGGGTTTGTCGTAAAATAGGACACCCCTCAATGCTTCCATTGACATGGATCGAAATTGGGATGTTTTGGTGCCTCCCAGTTTTTTGGGACAAACCCAGCAACGTTTTACGTTTTAGAACGTTCTATACCCCGCGTTCAGAGAACGATTTCCTCCAGGAAGGTTCGCATGCGTCCGATTTTCCGGTCCCGAATGGAGCAGTAGATGAAGCCCAGCAGCAAGCCCAGGACGGCGTAGATGATCTGCACCACATTCCAAACTTCGCGAACGACCCAGAGAAATTCCAAGGTATACTCCACCTGAGCCGGCGGGCGCCAATTTTTCTTGCGGTGGTAGCTGAAAATGGGGGATACAAATATGGACCAAATGCTACGGCCATGGGATGAAACAACTCTTGCAACTAAGGTGAAACAATATCGCTTAAATGAAGTTATAAGCCAGTTACAGTATAGCTGTTGACGGCTATACCTGTTTAAATTGACCAAAATAAAACATGCTATTTTTTGCTGGATGGCCGCATTACACGTGGATGCAATGGGGTTTTCCCCATGTGTTTCAGCTACTGTAACTAATTGGGCAGTTGGGGCCACTGAGCCATTAGGTCCAAGGTGGTGCCGCCCCTGTTACGACTTGGAAAATGGTTCTCAGATGTATCATAAATCCTAGACATATATGTCATATGTGGTGTTTAGTTACAAACCAACTTAGCTAGCTGACTGGGGTACCTCCTTCTATCACTACAGTATAACCCTGTACTAATCATGAAACAGCAGGGCTCAAAATTCTGCGTCACCTGCTTCGGGAAGTCGTCGTCTTTGGAACGCTTCATTAGCAACAAGAGGATTCCTGGGGCGCTTCTCTGTGGCCGAGCCACTGTTCAAGCGAGTACCCGCAACGGTGTCATCAAACATGGCTGGCTGGGAAGGAAATCCCCCATTGATATGGGAAAATCCTAGCGACATATCGGACAATATAGAGAAAATACACTACAAATGGAGGTCAAAAGCTGGGAAGATGATCGAACTACACGGGGAAATTTCCAGGGCAAGTAGTTGACCCGACTCCAAAGTTGACCTCCCCAACAATGATGGCTCATTTAGACTTAATCAAGCATCAACAACTACAAATTGGGAGGGTTGGGTTAATAAGCATGCATATATTACATAAATTACAATCCATAATTATATATATATATAACATTATATAACCTGAGTCGTATACTGAGGTAAACAGAAACATCTTATGTATGAATACGTGAAGTAACATCAACCAACCGTACTCTATCCCATGAATTCACCATCATCAACCCGTCTCCGTCCCTGTCCTGCCAAGAGAGAGGGTGTCAAGCCGGGTCCCATGAACATTGAGATGGTCATGGAACTCTTGTACAGCACCCGACTTTGCAGTCGCGAGAAGAAGCTGGGGCAGTTCAGGCGGATCTTCAGCTCTTTCCTGAGCGAGAAATATCCACGACGAGCTGGTGCACCGCAATGTGGTCATCAAACTATACTAAATTTAGGGTTTGCGGCGTTTACAGTTGATGATAGCTTGAATCAAAGGCAAACTCCTATACAAAAGAGTGATAAGTCACATGTGTGTCGTTTTGCAGCTTACTACATAAAGACTGACCCACAAAAAAGGGCCACTTACAAACCATCAGTTCCCAATGTGGATCTAACCAAGCAACAATGGTGCACCGTGGCCCTTGGTGATTAAACTTCGCCCTTGGAGGGTTGGGTCCCAAGGTGGCCGAGATTCAGATCTCTAAGGCATTCAAAGGCCTTGGTTCTTTCCAGTAGCCCCGTTCGCTCTGGAAAGTCCCGCGGTGCTCGCGTCACTTCGACGTGCCCCAGGGCCACCAACAGTAGAACGAGGCCGGCGAAGAGGGACGCGAAGAAATAGAAACCCATCTTGAACTTCACCTGGCGCAGGAAATTTGGGGATGTCGACGATGTAGTGATCCCCATCTCCTCCACTAGTATGGTGTATAGCTACATAGCTGGGTGATTTTTGGGGTACATGTTGATACATATTCCATACATGGAGCATATGTATGATGATATATTAAGTTATACAACCAACCATATAAAATCATGGGGAATGATTCGGAGTGAAATATGATGTGGATATGATCGGGATAGAATGGTAATAGACTGATCTTCTGGGGATGGATCTATGATTTAACATATTCTTGGGGTGTGGTGAACACCCAGGTCCATATATTGCCAGCGATTTTGTTGTGATCAGAACGATACCAGGGTACCCAACCAGATGGCCGAAAATTGGATGAATTTGACACAAATGAGGGTGAGAGATTGTTTTTCAAGCGTCTGCGCAAATGGTTAAAACAAGTTGAACTTTCATTGGTTTGGTATCTGAAAGAGATCCGAAGCTTTGCCAACGTCGCTGCAGGGCGCCTTGGTGTTTTCCTTGCTTTTTTGTCGCTTTTTGCAGGTTTGGATGTATGCAGACACACGCACCTGTTTCATGTAACACCTGGAAGTTTCACAGGACTTGATGCTGATGTTATTTGGATGTGGATATTTGTTGGTGTCCTCCTGTGTCATGGTCGCTGGGATGGGGGCGGCGCGGGTGGATTGGGTGGGGCGCGGGTGGCTAATGACGTTCAATGTCTGCTAAGTTCAGAAGTGATGCTACGCTATTGATCTTGATTTCTGTCTACATTTGCCATCAGAAGTTATGCTACGTTATTGATCTTGCTTCTACACTTGCCACCAGAAGTGGTGCTACCCCATTGATCTTTGCTTCTACATTTGCCACCAGAAGTGATGGGTGCCACGCTATTGATCTTCACTCTTGCGATGCTACTCTATTGATCTGTGTTTTTACACTTGCCACCAGAAGTGATGCTATCCCATTGACCTTTGCTTTTCCACTTGCACCAGCAATGCTTCTATGCTACTGATCTTTGCTTCTACACTTGCCATCAGAAGTGATGCTATGCCCCTACGCTATTGATCTTTGCTTTGACACTTGCCATCAGAAGTTATTCTACGGTATTGCTCTATGCCGCTCGAATTTGCAGAAGTTGGTCGCCATCAGCACTTGTTTCACAATCAGATGTGTTTTTCCACGGATGAAAGTAGTTTTTGGAATTGAGAAAAAGGGCGCTTCCAACATCGATGCGCGTTTACAGGGGGGAAATGAAAGCAGAGAGTCTTAAAAGTACCAGGCGCCTCCCAGCGCCGTTCGCAAGGCTTTAGATCCAGATGATTCAAGTTGGCATGCAGGTGACCCAAAAATGAATTCAAGTAGAAACATATCAAACCGAAGGCATCAACCATATACTTTAGGACTGAAACAGGTAGCTTCCCAAGAAGTGTTTGAATCCAAAAGCTGCTAACGAAACATAACTTTCCGAAGGAGTAACCAGTCCTGTGGCTTGCGCTGGTGAAAGTTACCGGTGTTTCTGCTTCAAGCCTCTCGTTGGATCATCTAATGGCATCACAGTCACATCGCCATCGAGTCTCTCTTGGTTTCAATATTCCGAATTCAATAACCCCATCCAACCAATATAAATACCATAAACCCAAGTGAAATACTAGTGATCTAGACCAACTTAGCTAGCTAAATCCCATGAAATCCCATGAAGTCCCACGAAATCACCATTTCTGAACTTCCCTTCTCCGCCCTTTGCAGTCCCCTGTCTCGCTCCCACAAACAGCCAACACCCAGGGACGCTGTGCAGCTTCCAGTCTTTGCGGAAGGCGGCCCACTCGGCACTCTCTGGGCGGCAAAGCATGACGCACCAAAAGATAAAGTCGGACAGAACCTCAATTGCCCAGATGCTCCATGTATGGAATATTTACCTACATGGAGTATTGACTGACCTACATTTGGGCTATTTTTTGGGTAGGTAAATATTCCATACATGAAGCATCTGGATTAGATGATCACCGGAGGGTATATGGGCGTTGAGGATCATGGACATTTAAAGATATGTAACCACAACAGTATCTATAGAAGTTAAACTTTAATAGATAAACGTGTAGTTTATCGGGGACATAATACAGACATTTGGAAAGATTCTCAAGAGATGGTAATGGGATTGTAGGTTAGATGGATGAGGGATTTTCAAGACATTGATGAATTGTTTTAGATTGTTTTTGGATATTCAATAAAAATATATTCCATGTTTAGAGATTTACATAGATTTATTACCATATGTAAAAACACAAAACTGAAATTGTATGAAATTGTGATATTCAGTTAAAATCTTCCAGATTCAGAGCGATTGTAGTAACAGGGGACTGTGGGGATTCCAACAAAAAGGGTCCACTCGTTCTTTCCATCGAAGGCTTCCCCTCATCCAAGGAGGAATGACCTATCCCCATCCCTATCGTGTAAAGGGGGCCTCCTTAAGTAGGGGATTCACCATTCGTGTGTTCCTATTTTTCGATTCCATTGACACCATGGCTATCACTATATAAATTCGAATGAAGTGGGGTCTTCATGGGATAGTCCATGGATTGATTAAGATTTTTTTTTTACAGGAGGCAAAATGGACAAGACAACATGTTTTGAACATATTTCAAACTATGGAATCGGCATGCTTCATTGGTTTTTTTCCAGAAATAAATATCAACACCATATGGGTGAGTCTATGCGAATCTGAACATGATCTGTATTTTGGGACCTCTGTTTCACATGCAGCAAAGACGATGGGACTCACCCCAAAAAACATGAAGATTCAGAACGTGGACCGCATGAGACTTGGTATACATTTACTGTAGATGCATTGGATTCGAATGCTGATATCTCAAAATATCTCAGAAGCATCCATGGTGACTACGATATCGTCCCCATGGGGTGCCTTCAAGAACAATCAACGCAGTTTGGTGGAAAATCTACAGGTCTTTTCGCCCATTTGGCTTTTCCCACTTCGGTATCTGCCTGCTCCCAACCATCCCAGTATAGAATATGTATATAGTCACCTTCCTGTCACCAAAAAATCTCCCTACAGGCCCCCGGCAGATATGTTTGTTGCTTTAGATTCACCCCATGAACTTCAAGCTGCAGTTTGATATTCTACATAAAACCCATCAGTTTACCAAGTTGTGCGCCTCAACTGAACGATTTCAACGGGGACCCCCACCTTCTATTGATATTGCTAAACTGGACACACGACACGACGCCCAAGCGCCCAAGATAGCCCAAGCATCAAAGGATGCCATCGGGCAGAGGAAACAAAAGATCATCACAGCACGGCGGCGCAGGCTCACGTTATCCAAACCCACCTTCGTCAACTCCTGGAAGTTGGTGCGTCTCTGTGTGTGTGTGTGTCATGCTTAAGTAGTTATTGGTGAAATATGGCTATGGCTCAAAATTATGGTAATTACCAAAAATGGTCATTTTAAATGGTAGATTAACATAAACCAAGCAATTATAGGGTTGATAATTTTGAGCCATACCCATATGGGGCCTCTGGTAAATCCCAACCTGATGGTGTGGATTGCTTCATGGGATGAACGAAGCCCGATGAAAATAGGCTCCAGTGTGTTGAAGAATGGGGCATGGGTCTAACCCCCCAAAAATGAGGGAAAACCACCCAACTAATGATGGTGAATAATCATATTTTCCTGTAAAAAGTGCCGTTTGGAAGTACTCCATTTTCAGACACTGAAATGGTGCTTTAGTGGGTTTGTGGTTTTAATCCCAGAACCTCCCCTTTGCGCGGCATTGATCACTTTAAGGAAGTTGGTAAACTTCATACACAAACCACCAGTAAAACACTGGTTGACATGATAAAAGAAAACTGGGCGAACCTATCAATCCATTCATGTTAGGGTAAAACTAAGTGTGCCTTCCGGAGGAAAATATAACATAGCCTTGAAGGACGTGACACCAAACACAACATAGTTTCCATCAAATTGCGATAACTTGACCCACTAAACCAACCAAACCAAGCTTCACCAAGCAGTGAGTAATCTAATCTCAAATCCATTGATGCATCACACAGATACGAAATCACTGGCAATCCCCCGGAAAGTTATCTACAGGGATCCCCAACAAAATAGACATACGATTCCAGGATGTGAACGATGGAACCTCCACAACTTCAAGGTTTCCGACTTTTCAGCATCTAGTTTGGGTTTGCTATACATTTCTGCTGGATGGTGATAGATTTTCCTCTCGATCTTTCCAGAAACGTCCTTCAAGGTTTCATCCAGTTGCGCATAGGAATGCCCTCTCTCCTTGATTTGTGCGGAGTTGAGCAGGAAACCAAACAAGAATGAGGGAATTCACCATTCCGTCAGGATATAGCATAGAACAGTACTGCAGCTGCTTATATAGGATACAATAGTTTAGATCACTGTTTATATAGCAACAAGTCGCTGGGATCCAGTAATAGCCTTTTTGGTTTCAATGCCAATACCAGGGATTTTTCGAATGATTGGACCCCCATGCTGGAACGGGATTTGATCTCTCCTCGATGAAAGCAGTAGCCACCAGTCTTGGCAATCCCCGTCGCAGCGACAGTAGTACAACAGGGATGAAAGTATACTCAGTGTACACTATATACTAACTACATGGTTCCATTATCACCAGCAAGCATGATGGTCTTGTAGCAATATCTGGTCAAAAACATTATCATCACTGTAAATCAAACATCAGTCTGGCTGAATCATAAACATTACATATATATATATATTTCACTTACCTGAACGTGGCGGTTACCCTCCGGTAAACTAACATACGAGTAGCTACTGAAAATCACCAGTTTAAACTAGTTTAAATAAGTAAATCAACTATAATCAACTATAAATGGGCCCTTTTCCATAGCTAAATGACCAGAGGGTATCATAGGGCCAGGGACCCCTGAGGTCTCGGACAAAACGACGATACCGTATCGCACGCAAGTCCCCCCGATGAGTCATCTTCCCAAACCCGGCATAAGCCAAGAACCAATCAGTAACTAATCATCATTTGTATATCCCAAAAAACACATCTATATATATTATAATTATCGTAACTAAGTAACTACTCATCATTTGTATATCCAAAGAAACATCCATCCTAACTTGGGCTGGTCAAATTCAGGAAAATGTCTGGTATACTTCAATCGTCATGAAATCTTGTGCTTGGTTGGTCAAATCCCCATGATATTAGTTAGTAGTCATGTCTAACCATTCATCTTAACCACTATTATCCGCTATTAACAATGATAGTGGGCATTATTTTAGCTTGGTGGAAGTCAAATAGTTTAATAGTAATACTTGATATCCTATTACTATCTATTGTTTCTCACTATTGCCCATGATAAACCACTATCACGATTCATCACTACTAATCACCAGTAACCACTATTGACCATTACTATTATTTAAGCGTACTATTAATAATACTATTAACCATGATCAGCTCTACTCACCAAAAAAAATATATTCATTATTCACCATGATTGTCCATGTTTAACCATGATTAACAACTATTAACCATTGTTAACCACGATTGATTAACCATTGCTAACCACAACAAATACCATTCTTTGCATGATCACAGACTATTCACCAAGAAAAATCCCCATGGTTCGTGGTGAAAACTGCAAGCGTCCGAGATGTACTCGTTGATCTTCCGCTTGTCCGATGCTTGCGTGGCCTCCGCCGCAGCGGTGCGGACATTTTCGATGGCCACCTAGAGAGGATGCGGCGGAAAGGGTGGTGAACCAGGTATCTATTGAAATAAAACAAATATGGGGATAATTATGGTCAGTAGTGCTTAATAGTAGATTGAAAAAAAAAACATAACGGATAATAGCGATATGGTATGGAGATTGTCTATAAAAGAAGTAGTGGTGGTGAAACGAACCTGGATGTCCTTCATCAGCTCATCGCGCAAGCCGCCCTCGCTGATGAGGCCCTTCTCGTTGATGAGGACGATGGGCAACTTTGGCTTCTCGTCCTTCAACACGCATTTCCTGGAGGATTTGGACGTTGTTTTTGTGGAGAGATGGGTTAAGGATTCCAGGGGAAGGATATGATGATATATTGGATCAGGCATGGGATTAAATGGGATTATATTGGAATATCATGGGATTACAATACGCTAGGATAGCACAGTATAGCCCTTTTCACAAGTTAAAACTGGCTTATTTCATGATATATACATAAAACCATTATAAACCCTAGATCTCTATAGAATGGAACCCCATGGGGTTTGCATGAAATTGACCTACATAACGTGCTATGTACTCTGTAACAGCCCGAGCCTGTATAAAAAAAAATGTTTATACACGCGCTAGCGTATCCAATTTTAAAGAGGAAATTCCCACGAGGATGTTAATTGTAGAACTGATTTCATCCCTGGGCCAAAACTGTTTGTGGGCCATAATTGTAAACATGGGAACTTCAGGTACTGGACCATATAAAAAGGCATATTTTGGGAGTATATCCCCTGAACTTGAACCCTGACATTGGCCTTATGCATGGTAGATACCTGTAATGTTTAGTACCTGAAATGGTCATTGAACACTAGAAAGATTGGTTGAGGATATGGGGGAGGATATGATGACATATATGGGATTAGACCTGGGATTCGCCCTGGGATTAGGCCTGGGGATAGATGGGAATGCAGCAGGATATAGCGTGTCCCAAGGATATGGGGTACAATGAATTGGTGCTTATGCACGTTTTTTTTTGGGGACGTGGTTTGGGATGTCAGCATGGGATATGGGATTATATGGGGTTGTTATGGGATTGTAGGATATGGTTAGGACTGGATACAATGTGTACATCCTTTCCAAAGATTCGTTAAGGATGTGGGGATTATGACTCGATTCTATAGACAGTCTACAATTGGTATACATACGAGATATACAAGACAAGTCAAAGTTGTAGCAATGCGTCTTGTTCTGATACCTAGATTTCATTTGCACAGTTGGATTTCTGATCCTTTGGCAATGGGTTAGTTCAAGATTGTGTGCGATATACTGGGATTATACTGGGGATATATGTTTGGGATTGCGTTGGGATTGTCACAATTCGGTTATATATCATTTCCGGGCAATTGTTGGAATTGAATGGAATTGACACAATACAAAAACACACACAATTTAAGTTACACCCGCCAAGTTGTCAGTTGCTTTCAACTGTAGACACAGCCAGTAGACATTCGAGTTGTTGCAAATATCCAGCAACTTACCTATCTTGAGGGCCCCACATTGTGGGTATGGGACCTTATGGGATAGCAATTTTCTTGGAGTTGACGTCAGCAAAAACAGACGTAATCTGCAGAAAAAATGGATGTTGATGTAACCTGTATACAAAATGGACATCATGACCAGCAAAAAAAAGGCGAGCAACCCCAATAGATTGGAGTATAATCATCATTGTTTCCATAGCCTGGCTACGATTCAGTAGCCATCATATACCCTCTGGTAAACAGCCACATAACTATGGAAAATCACCCATTTTTTATGGGAAAATCAACTATTTCTATGGCCATTTTCAATAGCAAACTGTTAGTTTACCAGAGGCTACTGCGGTGTAAATCCACCCATTTTTCAGACATCGAGACGGAAACTCCCGTATCGTCCCAGCCGAGGCGCACATAAAACAGCTCGAAGGCGCACCAAATCCGCGTGTAAATGATGCAACCTACACCGAAGGGATGATGAAGGTGGGATATAGATGGAGGTTTACTGAAGTCATGGGGGTACCCCCAAATCATCTCAAAGTAAACAATTTTAGTATTGAAACCCATGGTGACTTGGGGATCCCCATTTCAAGAAACCCTGATATACACATCGTTTTTTGGGTTGACGCAAGCAACATCTTCTGGGGGATTGACAGCAAAGTAAATATGTGGTAAATATAAACTTAGGGGTTGTCGCAAATGACAATTATCTTGGGGTAGAACTGTAAAACTAGATAAAACAAGCATATATCTGTCACAACAAAATTTGTGTGAACTTTGGAACTCTCAGTCTTACTGGAACCCAATAGAATTGGATCTGTACAAGATGGGGCCAACCGCTTATGATTTGGTTTCACCCACAAAACCAACTGAGCGATTCCGCACTGGGGCACCACCGAGTACCGGAGACATGTCTATACCCAATCAGTCCAACTGAAGGTGAGAAAAAATGACACATGCCCAACAATTGCTTATAGTTTCAGCACCTGAAACTGTCGTTTAGGTCGTTTGAAATTGTTTGAACTCTGTACTCGTCATCAAATTCTATGGGATTTGTACTCCTGAAATCTTCTGCGCTCCATTTGGAGAATGTCTTTTCTCACCTGCAGCCTTGGGCCTACAGCCTCATGATCTCGACCAGGGTTCAAGCACCCTTCCATACCCATTGCTGATGGGAAAAAACTCAAACGTCCCTTTTTTTGATGGTTAAGTTAAATCACTTAAATTCCTCTATCTTTTGGGGTCAATGAGACTCTTGGGTGTGTCTGAAGATGGGGTAGACGCGGAGAATGCCTATCTAAATAGGAACAATGGTGATTACAGTACCCTCCCGCAATCCAGCGTGGCTGGCTGAAAAAATCCAGTCAAGAATGGAGGTTTATCAGATTTTGGAGTTTTGCCCTACTTGGGGGGCGCAGTCCTTCCAATAGGCGGTTACATATAACCATACTTAGAAGGGTTACATATCCCAACTGATGTGGCTTTTCACCATATACCCTCTGGCAAACTAACAGCTTGCTATTGAAAATGGCCATAGAAATAGTGGATTTTCCCATGAAAAAATGTTGATTTTCCATAGTTATGTTAGTTTACCAGAGGGTAGTTATCCCGTATACCCATGAGGAACCCCCAACTGAACGTCCCCACCAGGATCGATGATGCACACCACGCTCTGGATATCGCCGCTGAGAGCAGTGGCAAAGGCGGAGCACTCCAAGTTGCCACCTGGCAATGGGGGAACTGATGAAGATGTGCATTCCACAAATCTTTCGGATATAGTCATCTTCTATCTATTTATATTTATGTTTATGTTTATGTATATAATTATATATATATATATATATACATGTATATATATATATATATATATATATGTGATATATGTGAACACAGTGTCTGTAGACATGTATCGGTTTCTCTGAAAATAGAACATCCCTAAATCCATTGGTTAAACATCTGTCACTTTTCCCTCTGCAGCAAATCCATATTATGGTCCCCAGTCCCATCTCGCCGTAGTTACCACCGCCATGCATCCTACTTAAATTAGATTAGTGAACTAAAATGAACTAAACCAACTTTGCTAACTATCGGGCACCACGGAAGTAAATATGCGTGGTATAAGAAAAAACACAACCACACACATTTGAGTGTAAAGTAATCTTCGTGATGATGGATGTATTGCGGATCACTTGACATACAGACCCAAACATATTGGTATGGCCTCACGAATATTGGAGAATTTTCGCAATGATGCGCCCCTACAAGTATATAATTGTATAATTGCTATCGCTACCAGTTCCTGAAAACTCCCTATCCAACGAAGCAGACTTTTATCAACAACAAATGCCCTCTGGCAATCAAACGTGGCAATGGAAAATCCCCTTTGTACATGGAGGCCTTAATGGGAACATCATAATATATAATATATAGACCATTTTCCGTGGCCACCTTTTATTACCAGAGGGTAAGGATGTACCAAACCAAAAATCCTCAAGTTTCAACTCTTGACCAAGCCCTGCCTTTTCCCAGGGCGTGTTCAAGTTTGTACCTTGACGCTGACAGGAACAGTGTGATGGGACAGCGAATGATAAAGAGGAGCATCTGCAATCATAGCGATTGGTGTACACCCGCTTGTTTTTTTTGCATATAGTGATAGTATGTGATAGTAAATGATAGTAAACTATTCTTGTATGATGATTCCCAGATGCATTTGCAGCTTTGCAACGATGCCAAATCATGACAGCCCATTCTGAATTCACAACTTCCAGCAATAAGGACAGCTTTGAAACCTATGGACTTGTTCTGTGCTCCAAGTGTAGAGCAAGAAATCGTGGGAGATCCAAGACGTGAACCAAAATCCCACGCTGAAATCTGCGTGACACCTCCAACACCGTCAACTGTCCACGACTGGGTTTGTCTCTAGGGTATCCTCCTGATCATTAAAAAATGGGGAAAATGATAAAACACGATTGGAAGTAGGGGTACTCATGGGTACTCTATTTGCAGACCCACTTCATCGCCAGGCAACTGATTGTTGGCAAAGGCGCAAATCCAAAAGGTCCAATCCTTCGCTTGGTTCTTGTTCCAGAACGCTTCCATGATCAGAAAACCGAAGACTAAGATGGTGATGCTGAAATTGCAGCCTACCAACCACAAGGCCGTGCCAGGTTCCCTCCAACAGATAAGCCCAACGTGCTCCCCTCGGGCGCGACGTAAGATCTGCTGACCTCGGGAAATCTGAAGAGAAGGAAGTTCCTCAGAGCGGGAACTTCTCTGAGGCCAGCATGGCTTCAGGAGGCTTGATCATTTTATATCATGTTGCGATCCATTCCCCATGTGATGCGTTTGGATCACCCCAACTTTCTATCAGCTACTTGTAAGTTGCTCCAAGCAGCTAAGACAAGCCAGTGGGGTAAACTTGAATTTCAAACCGTAACAAAGCATCATAAATGAATCATAACCCATCCTATCTCAGGTTGCCACCCAGTTACTTTACACCTACATTTCTTAGAGGTTTATATAGTTGAAATAAAATTGATTGTTAGATGGGGTTGCAAAGACCAACAAAAAGAATGACGTGACTAGTCAGCACCACCTTGCTTCAGACTCAATCTTTTGGATGTCGAGCGGTCTCAGTATTAAGACTTTCCCCCTGGATTTTGCCTCGACGAAAACCATTCAAACATCATTCTACAGCTCATCTGTTTGGTGGTTTCAACTCATCTCAAAAATACGTTTGGGTGTATATGTTATATATACCCCCCTGGCCATCCCAGAGAAATGGATGGCCCAATCATGCATCCCATGGCCCATCCAAGGCTGAAAAACACCAGATTCACAGAAAAAAAAACTTTAGATCACATCGATCTGTACATATCTGTACTACATTCTTCAACTTGAAAACAAAAGATGTTTCAACATGTTTCAAGTTGACATCTCAATATGTTTCAATATGAGTTTCACCGTGTTTCACCTTTACAATCCTACGATATCCCAAGCGTCAACACCAGGGTGAACAGCGAATGAAGCGAGGTCCATAGCCTCAAGCGTTGTCGCAGGATGCATCGACTTGTGGCGTAGCGATCCAATGAGGCCACGAGATCTTTGAACTCTTCACCCCACCAGTGAGACACGAAGGTTTGCACCTCGCGCTTATGTAAAACAACTGGGAAAGCAACAAGGGGAACATGTTCGGAACATGTTCGGGATCAGTTGAGTTAGTGGGTTTTTGAAAATTAACTATGTGCAATCTTAACAATAGTGGGTTGACTAGAACGAGTTCCAATATCAATTCCAGTTCAAGTCTGGCAGCATTTCAGCATTTCTGCCCCAATCCATATGTTAATGGGGGTTTCCTCAAATGGGGGATCCCCAAGTCACCATGATTGTTTCAACACTAAAATGGTGGAATGTTGGATGATTTGGGGTACCCCCATGACTCAGGACATTTCCATCTCTGAACCGATCCCTTCGGCTCGGCTGAACCCTACGCACCTTGCGTCCCCGTTCCCGGCCATCGCGGTGCTTCAGATATTCCACGTAGGAAATTTCTTGCGCTTGACACTTGGGCTTCACCACCTATGGATCGGGAAGCCAGGCGGCCAGGGGGACCCAGACATGCGAGATTGACCCAGTGAAATATGGCCATTTCCTGCGAAAATCCGGGGGAAAATGGTGCTACTCACCATCACAGGTGTGTTTATTTGCTTCTCCCATAGTTTTCAAAGAAACGAGGCACAGGAATTTTCATGTCAAATGATCAAATATCCCACCGTATTCCATCATGTCTCACAAAGAGATTCATTCCTTGCATTTTCACAAACATCCTTTACTTGGAGAATCATGCCATATCATCTCACTTGGAAAGTAGTTAATACGCCTGGTTAGCAAGTCCCCCAAGTGGCTACCTGGATCCTTGGAATATCTGACGGTACCCAAACACATCTACCAATCAAAAGGTAATGTGGTAAACTCAAGAATAGACCCAACAGATTATCTTTGGGGGTCTTCTCATTAAACCATCCCAAGAATATATCATATAAATTTTGTGTTGGATTGAGATGACTATTCAATCATAATCATGTCTCCCGTAGTTTCCCACAACAATTCCACTTTTTTGTCCCTTCAGGGTTTACCACCGTACAACTCACCGCTTTTTTCGGCTGTCCACGGTCGTCGTCGCACCTCATTGACCAACTCATAGAGATTTCGACAGCGGATGGCTCCCTTCGTCGCGCCGCACCAGGGACAGGGCTCGGTGGCGCCATCCAGGAGTGGTCGAGAGAATTGGCAGTGCACCGGGTAGTTGATGCAGAACCATCCTGGAAGCCGAGCAAGTGGCGAAGTTTGTTTATATAGTTCACTTACATAAGTGAGGTTTGTCTTCATTACACAATCTCTATGTTTTGAATTTAATCTCACCTTTCAGTTACCTTTGGGAGAGGTACCCACACGAGTTTAACACGATTTTTGGCTTAGTACCCTATCTGACAGGTAACTGGAAGATGAGGCATGGTTATGTTAAAAGGATAATAATCAACAAAGATGAGTACTTGCAATAAGACAGTAGGTTGTGTAGGCTAGAAAAAGGGGGACATACATCACAAACATGCTGATGTTGATGCAGAACACTTTTGCGAGAAGCAGGAGAATTCTATTGGTTCATTGGATTGGTTTTGGAAATGCAAAAAAAGCTGGAAATGCAATGTTCCACAAGTTTTGGATATGTTTTTCCTTTACTATATCTTTTGGTGGTTGCTGTAAAGGAATATTGCTTAACAAAAAAAATGTACAACCGCGGACCGACAACAAACATTCCTGAGAACCAAAAAATCGACCCTTCACCAACGTATACGTAACTGCAGTTTTAGCAATCACAGGATCACCTTTGGATGAATTATCTTCAACGACCGAAAATAACAATAAATAACATCATTTGTTTTTGGAGATGCCAAGATTCCCCCAAAACTCATCCCAGAAGATGTTATGAATCACAAACAATACCCCAAATCTACTACGATTTCATCTATCTGAGCAGTGCCCACGTCGAGAGCCTTCTTCCAACCGGTTGCTGTGAGGTCCTTTGAACTCGGCCTATTTTTGGATACACAGGTGTTGGTTTTGTGCTGGTCAATCTATGTTTATCTATTATTTATATAACAATATATGTCGATGTTCCCTTTTAAAGCAAATATCAAGAATCCGGTGAAGGCAATCTTCAAGCCAAGCATCTCTGTTCAGTCATGTTGTTCTCATCACGCAATTCTTTCAACTCCTCCGGAGGATGAATCAATCCACCGCCGGAAATTTCTGATTTTGATCTTCAACTTTGCTTATTTTTACCTTGAGAATTAGCACCTTAAGACTCGGTACATTACCCAATTGTGTTGGTATACGTTTACCCACTGCTATCGGTAAATTTGAGGGTGGAATTTTGCCCTTGCAACTGTGAGGCACCGGTCCCTCCAATGGAAGACCCCCAAAAGCCTGAAAAGTATGGGACGTGCTTGGAAGGTTGACGATCACTAAACTCAATAAAATGACTTAAACCAAACTATATAATTAGCCCATCTTAACATAGCATCTTAGTTGTTCTTAGTCATCTGCAACATCTTTGCACTATCCAACTGTAGCACAGAAAAAAAATGGAGTCTAGAAATTGCATCACAGGAAAATTTGAAATAAACCCAGAAGATGAGATTGGACGTCTTCATGGAGCTGTTCTTGCCACAAATGTTTGTCCAAACATACGTAAGACACCAACGATTTTTCATCCTGACATAATGATGAGAAATAATCTATTAAATCCTTAAACCATCGACCATTTTTCCATTCAAGATCTGCCTTCCCAAGTCCCCCCCCCCACCCACCAAGGCGATTAAACTCAGAGTCCTGCAAGGTAATGCCACGATAATCCTGGGACATCCGCACCAGGCTCTTCCTTCGATTCTCCTCCACTCGGATCGACGTTTCCGACGCGCGGATCGAACGCCGTGCGCCATCGAGGTCTGCCAGTTCTACGCCAGGTCTGCTGTCGGTGGCGTCGGCGTTGGTGTCAGGCGGAGCAAAGGCCATGGGATGGACCTCCACATCCATGCCACTTAACCAGGCAGCTGGGGGCTGCATCTGATTGTTTTTCTTTGAGGCTTCAAAAAGTGGATGCGGAGCTGGCAGCTGGAATATCAGAATAGAAACAAGTAGCCGGAAGGTGCTGGAAAAAATGTCAAGAAATAGTCCAAAGGAGGCCATTTGCAGGGACTCTGCAATGCCAAACGCAAGGTACATTGGTTTACAACCAGGCCAACTATCACTTATGGTGAATAAATATATATATATATATATACAGTTTGATGTATTGATTCACCAACTTACAACTACAAGGTGGTGCTCCCTAGTTTTAATTTGGTTTACAACTCCATCTAACTATTTCGTTAGAATTATCATCAACCCTTGTTCAGTTCTATATTAGTGGACAGAACCAACTTAGTGAACTAGGGTACCACCATTGTAAAGGGACCCACGTGGTATCTTCAAGTCTTGAACTTCGAGACCCACCCCACCTGCGAAGGCACAACTGAGTTGGAAGAAAAAAAACTAATCATCCAACGTGTGAACAGTGAACAGTAGACGCAAACATTAAAACATATGAAACCACACAGTACAATCACCGAACTTCTGGTGTCCTTTCTTCTGATGCGGGGAGAAAAACACATATCTAATGGCATCCTGGCGAGACGAGATGACCCGAGCTTTGGTTCCATATATTGCTCTCTGGTTATGACTAACATAGCCATAGAAAATCCCCTATAAATGGAGGTCTTAATGGGAAAATCATCCAAAATTAGCAATTTTCCATGGCTACTTGTAACAAGTATGTGAAATAACCAGAGGGTAGATGATATAATATGTATGTGTGTGTTTGTGCGTCCGACATACTTAGGGACTTAGTGACAAATGTCTGTGCCAAAAAGGTCCCGATACAAATACCTATATGGTCCTTTTGTCAAGGAGTGTGTTTTATTTCAAGCACGAACTTGCATGAGAGATTGGATTTGCCCAGAGTCGTCACAAAAAGAATGTTCTATTATGTTTTATTATGCGTTGTACAATTTGTGCCAAGCAAACCTAAGTGCGTGTTGCAATGTCAAGGTGAAGTTGGACCATTTGAGCATTGATTCATTGATGGTCTTTTATTGGTCAAGGGCGCAAAAACTCACGGCTCCCAGGTCCCCCAAAGTCAGGTTTCAGTTTAAACAACCACACCCCAACAAAAACTAGCAGGAATAGTTAGATCTAGCTAGATCTAGCTAGATTAATTCTTCTCTTGAGGAGTAAAACATATATATAGCGGCTGTAGCCTCCTGAGAAAGCAGTCAACGCCTGAAACACACGACGCACCTGCAAAGACCACTCGAGCACAAGTGCCAGAAGTGGGACCTGCGTTGTGCGAAGGTGAAGTAATGAAGGCTATTTTGGATTAGTTACCCCTATACTAATCATGATTCCAGGATTCGGTGGCAGTGAGGTAATTAATATTTATCATATAAATCCCATTGAAAATTTAGTTTTGTTGGCTAAATCACCATTTTCCCATGGTTCTCCCATTGTTTTTCCATGGTTTTCCTCACTTCCCGTGGCACCCAAGCCTCGCCTTCCGTGCGGAAGTGTCGCCTTCGTCCATCCTCCAAAGTCGCTTCGTCGTCGCGTTCAGGTGGAACTGGACCTGGGCTTCCAGGAACAAAAAAAAGTGGTGTCCATTTTAGTGCTGGGGAATCATTTGGTACGTGCATATATATATATATACATATACATATTGTATGTGCATATACATACATGTGTATATATATAAAGGTATACATGTATATATATATATATAGGTATGTGTATATATATATAATTGTATGAATAGTTGAAAATCCCTTTAATAAGCATTCGATGGCCAACAAATACATGGAAAAATCAAATAACCAACACATATAAAAAACAATGGAATTCAATGGAGTATGATATTTGGTACTTTTCAAAACCAACAATTGAAAATGAATATAACCAACACACGGATATGATGGGATATAACTAACCAAACCAAAATCAGCGATACGTTTGCCAGGAGCGGGGAAGATTTACATTCAACAAGTGGGATTTAACCAACAAAAACAGAGCCAAACCTTGAAGAATTCAGAATTCACCAATGGATCCCCGATGAAATAACAGGCTAGACGTCGTGAAGACCTTTCGTAGGCACATTTCAGGTTTCCACAACCTAGGAGCTCTACAAAAAGTACAGACCAAC
>BGPT01002173.1:50462-74216 GCA_003297045.1 Symbiodinium sp. clade C Y103 | reverse complement strand
ACATGATGCTCATGTAAAGTGATTTCTCTACAAGTACTGGGGGTACAACCCCAAAAATCTGTATAAAATAGCCCTGGTTTTTGGTTTTATACGGGGCCCCAGCCCCCTCAAAATGTAGTGGAAATTCAAACGGGGATATATGTGCTACATTTTGCTCTGGCACAACGTCTCTATCATGGAATCTTTACATTTTAGTCTGACACAACGTCAAAAAAATGCAACACATGTCAGCTANACAAATAGTGTTCCCGACCTTGGGGGAGCCCCCTCAACTCGATCTAAAATGATCAAAATACCCTTCTACAAAAAGTGGCTCGGATTTGGTACCAAGGTTATAAGGTGCACTTTTGCTACAAAAGCCTGTGCACGACACACTTGGCCACAAAATTTTTTGCTATCACATAGTGATTTGTACTGGCCTCAAGGCCCTGCTTTTTGTAGTGGAAATTTTAACGGGGATACCAATGGCTCTTTGCCCAGAAACGTGGGGGATTTGCCTGCAAGTTATGGCTATCTCAATGGGAAAGATCATGAGAAACTACTGTACTGGATTTTGGGCCACCCTATGTGTAGGCAAACCTATATGAGCCCTGCTCCCAAATATCTTGACCCGAATGATAATCCCTGGCAGTTCAGCATTGATTCAACACCAGGGGAAGGGATTTGAACCACAGCAAGGGCTGCCGCCCGCAGCAATGAGTTGGTGTATAACCCCATCTAACTATAGAGTACTGTAGATATGTTTATTAGGAACCCATGGTAAACTTCTAGTTACAAATCAACTTCATTATGTATTTTGGGGGGCCCAAGTTGTGGTGCTTTGCGAGCAGGAGTTGCTGGTTGCTGGTTTCAACACCCTGAGAAATGGTTGACAAAAACAACCTTTTGGTGGCTATAATTCAGTAGGTTCGTATCAAATCATTATACAGATATACAGTATGTAGGTGGGTATTGGAAACCAGCAAACCACCTTCCCCCAATAAGAGCGGTGATTTTTGACGCCGATGAGTTCCTCCCTGGGCAGCCCCACAGCTCTCTTCCACCACACCAGCTTGACCCAAGATGGCCTCGCAATGTGATCACCTTTCCACCTTTGGTGGTCCCCCGTACTCATGGTGATTTACGGCAAAGAACAAACCGGAAGATTGCTTGGGTTGACTACTTTAGCTAAGTTGTGAAACATGGTAAGCAGTTCACAAGTATCTCACTGTTGGATTTATGGTGATGAAACAACATGATATCACATGAAATAACATGAAATAAGGCAAAGGATAATCACCTTCTTCAATCCATAAATGATCATCAATGGATACACATCAGGGCGTTGATTAGCCAGGTTAGATTAAACTCTCTAAAGTAGAGGCACCCAACTCAAAGGCATACAGTATGGGATGGAACGGATGGAATATAATATCTCATACAAGGTGTCCGTGTATAAAATACTTCTTCCCCCTGGTAGTCACAAGCAAACTATGGTGATACCGTGATACCCACAGTATAATTACTGACATTTAGGATCATTGCAAGATATTGCAAGTAGGGATGTATGACTTCACACCTTGCGCTCTGAATATATCAAGTGAACATGTAGAAATTACAATCCGATGCCTGGCGCAGCGAGGAATTTGCTCTGGTGATGTAAAAAGAGGTGGTGAAGAAGAGGCGATTGTGCCTTCAGGCACCTAAACTCAGCGATTATGCTGGAGTGGTGTAACTGTGGCGCGTAAATGCCTGTGCGTTTTTCTTGCACCTGGCCCACAACTTGCATGGGCCGTCGGGTAAATTACTCTTCGGAAGGCAAGCGAAAGACTTCACGAGCTTTGGCTTCTGTGCCAGCGGCAGGCAAAACAAAAACATGCTCAAATAATCTCAAATAAGTACATCCTCTCAGCGGCGTTTTCTATTCTCTTTTGTTAGCTCGATGAGGGTTTCTGTTGATGCTATAATATTACGATATGCTATACAAAATGCTATACGGCCATGATCACGGATCACTTGCCCTCTGGTAAACTAACATAGCTATTGAAAATGGCCATAGAAATAGTTGATTTTCCCATTAAAAATGGTGATTTCCCATAGTTATGTAAACGTTTACCAGAGGGTACCAATTTTGGACAAAGCTCCCCTTGCCGGTGACCCCGCCCGTTGTCCAGCCTTTGTGTCGTGAAGCTCCGTCCACTTCAGAAAAGGGTGGCCGTGAAAGTGCCTGGGATGTGACAAATCGGCCGCTGGTGCAGTTCGTGACCACAGGGGTTGAGAACTCATATTGAACTAGTTTGGGTTTATGGTTATTGAACTAGTTAGATGGGGAATATACACTGAACTAACTCGGGGACCCCGTTCCTGTGGGACTCTTGAAATATACCCTAGATGATCCGTTCAGTTTTATCTTCTGTCTGTTTATGTGACCCTATCTAACAATCTATACTGTAGTCATGCTTTCACCATACACCAAAGAGTTCAACGTGTGTCCACTAAACCAAGGTAGCCAACTATAGACCAACTATCAAGCCCCAGTGTTGTTGGTTAACCTCCCCATCTTTACACCGTACACCACCATTTATATCCGTGGCACCACCGATCTCAGTTATCAGGTCTTAAGTCATCCTAAGTCCGTTCTAAACACTGCGTCCCCACACTTGGATTATCCCAGCACCTGCTGCGTGTTTGTAGACTGACCAACATTTGCCCTAAACATGACACTGGTAAATACACCATACACATGCACATATTCTGTATGGAGAATCTATATTTGATCCATGTTACTTGATTTATATATTATAAATATAATATTGATAATCCACTACCAAGTATGATATATATATATATATATTATAATATTGGTATAGTTATTTTATGTTTGTAGAATTAAGGACCTTGTAGGGATATGATCCATCATCCTCTCTGCAATCCCATATCCCCTCCCAGAAGCAAAGTGTTCAGTTGTGTCATCCAAGCGGCTCTTCACCATGCCGTACGATTCGAACTACGCGGCTCTTCAGGGTTTGCCGGTTCCATTCCGTTGTTTTGCCAAACCTCAGCGATTGAGCGAAGCTTTGATGAAGCAGAGGTGGAAGGGACACATTGGGGGCAGGGGCTGCCGTATAGGTATGAGTATTGGTACTTTTAGGGAAAGCAAATGAACTTTAGTTTCATACTTTGGGGCGCTTATTTGTCTGATATCAATATCAAGAAGTATGAAACTGATATTCCAACGCAGCAAAGGGAAACCATGATAATCTTTAGATAGTTTGACATGCCATTGTGCCTACCTTCGCTGTGACAAACATGTACGTACCTACATGTGGGGCACCAGGTTCTTTAATCAACGCACCAGTGTAAACAAGTTATTAACCAACCTAGAAAAAGACCAGTTTAGGGACCCGTTTTTGTTTCAAATTCATGTTCCAGTGATGTCACAATGAAGTCATTATACAGTGGTATATCCAGATCTATGTGCTGACAAACCCAACCCGCCACTTGCCTGCTGTTTTTGTTCATGTCCTCGCAGAGCGTGTCCAGCTCGTACCTGATAGGTGGCCAGGTTTATCAATACCCGAAAGAAGCGGATGAAGCGTACCACCCTACCGGCCCTAGCAACCAACTTATCGGTTATCTGGCTAGACTTGCATAGACTTGCGGTTGGAGGAGATAGTTGTCTGATGTTGTATGTTGGTTCATAACTACAATATATAGCTATGGGAGAAGATATAGTCGATATTAAGCTTTGTCAATGGGGCATACCGAAAAAACCTTCCAGTTCTGGCCATCTCAAAGGGGACAGTGATGACAAAGGCGGAGGGGTCACCATGGGTCACCGATTTTCAGACAAAGCCATATCTACAGTTGGACCTGGAGCCTCGGGTTGATCATGTTCAAATCTGGGCCAATTTCAATAGGCAGAATCTATATGTATGCCGTAGTCGCCCATTGAGTCGTATAGCTCGGCTCTTGAGTTCCCCCTGAAGGGATGAAAAAACCTTGGCTTTGTAAGGCCCCAATATCTATTGCCATTGATGGTGGTCAGCTAGCCATAGTCCAGGTGCCCAAAGACATGATTCGACTCTACACTGCCTAGTCATGTTTAAGTATTCCGAAAAAGTGTCTCATTCTTTTCCCGGTTCCATTGATCCAGGCTGTCAAAACTCTGAACCATATTTATTGGGGTATGATTTCCCAGTTCTATTCACCTTCCGGAAACTCAAACCTTGTGCTGCTTTTTGTCTAGTTTGCCATGAATATCGACAAATATCATACAAAAAATCCAGTAACAATTATAGTGCCAACAATAAACAAGCATAACTAATCCACGATATTGCATTTCACTAGAAATCACTACAATGTGGGCCCCCCAGTTATGTTTGTTGGATTTTGTTAGTTTATAACCCCAAGTAACTAGTTCGTTACAAGTACTGTATCATAAACCGTAGTGAAATTGGAGTTATATAAATCCCAAACTTAGCGATTTCGTAGGCCTGGGGGCCCACCTTGTATATAAGATATTAGAAATGTTTAGAAATAATTTTCAGAGATTCTCCTTCGCTAAAGTCTCCGGCCAAGTCACCTGGCCAGCTCGTTCTTCCGTTGCAAGGTACGAAGCATCGCGCGCAAGCGCGGGATCTTGGTGCTGAGGTCACTTTGCAAGCTGGAATACCTCAGAGTGGCGCCCCCAACAAACGACCCTCCTTTGTGTCATCAACACGTGGGAAATCGCGCTGGAAATCCCGGAGCTATAAAGCAACTATAAATGAAGGTTTTATATGGTTTTATAGCTGGGAGAATCATCGAACTAGATGGTGGATTGTCCAGTGCCACATTTGATTTCAGGAGGATAGTTAAGTGGGTTTATTTCACACTTAATTTGGTGTATTTCACTAATCTTGCGCCAGCGTTTATGGTAGATACCCCGATCGAGTTCACAACCAGCAAACATAACTTGGGGGCCACCACTTTGTGAGATCTTCAATACTGGTTCGGGATTGCTCTAAACATCATTTACGGGATCCTTTTTGGATTTGGTTGAGCCACCTATGTTTATCCTTCAAAAAAAACAGGTGAGTTAGTACCCATTACGATCATGTTCTCAGACAGGCACAGTTTCAATGAAGTATGTACAGAAACAAACCAGTCAGGCATCAAGTCATTCATTTGCCCTTTGATCATAATATTATACCAAGCTAGTGAACCAAGATGAGCACATCTCCTACAAGAGTGGGGTAACCATCTACCAACATTCAAATGGATATAGCCATAGCCGATGTCACTAAATACCTCATGCACTGAGAAAGCCTCGCGGAATGTATTGGCAAGGGTATTGTGCGAATGAAGGGATCAGTCAGGATCAGCATAGAACTCCTAGACTCACATGCTCACATCAACTCATTCCTTCCGGCTTTTGTCATAATAGGGGTGGACATGACTGAAAAGAAATCCCACGCAACATATGCGCTAACTCAACTATATTTGCTCACCAGACATGCTCTCAGAAAAACTGACAATGCAGCACTGCACAAAAAAAAGGCAATAAAGACCTGATACATTTGTTGTTATTTGTTTTGCTACAAGACTTCGGAACAAGTTGCAACTGTCACAATGTTGGTCAATGACAAACAAACATAAAAAAGCGTAGAGTATCGGAAAAGATCCAAAAATCAGCAACGATCAATTACAGATCTGAGGGAACTGATCATTCTATGTTTCGGTTGGGTGTGCGTGTGTGTGTGTGTGTGAGTCAATCCCTGTTTCCAGGGGGGGGGTGCAGAGCACAGTGGAGACTGCACCCAACGAAGCTATCCACTTGTGCTGGAAGCAGAGTCTGATCAACTCTGTGTACCTGTTGTGTTTTAGTTTTCAGATGTTTTCTGTTTTTTTCACATTGTCATGGCAAGGTGGCCAAGCCAGAGAAACCACCCAAGTCGATTACGGCGACATACGGCCTTCAGGGGACTAGGTCCCATCACTCAAAGGAGTTTAGCAAAGAATCAACGACGATATACGGTCTTTCAAGTGTGTGTGTGTGTGAAATTGGGTCAAAATCGTGTCCCCAAAAACGGGATCCTTCACTGCTACCTTAGTCATCACCAGTCCAAATGTTTTCCCCAAGGGAACGAAACACATTGTGTCATATCATATCCACACATCAAGATCCACGAGCATCTGCAACATTCATGCGGATTCAACCAACCCCCCAAAAGGTCACCTCCAATAGTAAGGCTTCATTCAGGGCTTATGAACCACCAACTGCAACTCTAAGAAGATCTAATAAAGGGCGTATCATGGCGTATCGACCATCCATTCATTGGGCGGTGTCACCTCTTGCAGGGTTGAATCCTCATGAACTCTTGGCCATGGGACGCTTGGGCGTAGCGAAGAGTGCTGAGGGTTTCTGCGTGGTGCTCTGGGTTCACAGTAGCGATCCTGGCGCGGAGCGGGTCTCAAAAAACAAACGACTCCGACTCCAAACTTTGAATACACACTTTATCACTTTGTGAGTGATTTTGTTCAAGAATGAAATCATGATGATGCTCCATGTCTGGAATATTTACACAAAATACATAACATTAAATGCTGGAATGATTTTGCAATTTTTGAGGTCAATGCTGGAAAATGTACAGGCACCATTCAGACTCTAGGCGTTTGTGTGAAACAGTTCGGGTGGAAGAACAACAGCTTGTTTACAAGTGTTTTCGCAAAATTGTGTGTGTGTGTGCATTCAACCCATGCCATGCCTATTATATATAACTAAACGGATCTAAACGGAACTTTCAGGTGGAGCTTTTCTGAGTGCGATTGTCCGCCGCTCGCCAGCTCGGTGATTGATCCTGTAAAGGGGTGAAAAACCGCCTGGGACGATTGCCATTGGCCGCTCTGCATCCTTGCCATCATCGTGAAGAGCTTCATGTTGTCAACGACGTTGCTCTGAAAGCGGCAGGCAATATTGAGGTCTTGCTATTGAGTTGCTCAGAGACTCCGGACTGGCAGACTCTCAGCACATTCCTTCTTCCGAATGGGTCGCAAGGTATCATTCTACTCCTTCGGACAAATCGTTCTGAACAAAAGGATTCAAAGCTGATCGATGACGCATTTCTGCTGCTTTGTGGAACGTATGACAGTTTGACTGGTTCGAAACATCAGGGTTGCTATGTGTGTCAGACCCTACGCATTCATTGCCAATGGCTAGGTCAAGAGCTTTCTTTCAAAATTATAATAACGGTTTCTATGATGTGCTGTCCAACATGTTACATCATTCCTCACCCTCAGCATCCGTCATTGGGCTGGTTTTAAGGAACGTTCAGGGTTGAAACCCTAAATTTTGCTCATGAGAAAATGTGGTTCATATAAATGTTCCCTTCATCCCACTCTAGGAATGCATGTACGAAAACTTTTTATGGAATTTCTTGAAATAAAAACACCATATCTGGAACACTGAACAAGTTCAAGGCATAGAGGTTTCGGAAAATCGGTGTTCCTGAAAAGACCAAGTTGTTGGTCATTCTTAGGGCTCCGATGGTGAAATGGGGAACCCAAATTTTGAAAGCAACCCAGATTTATAAATCAAATTAGAAACAACAAGTTGCACGGATGGTGCGTATTTCAGCTTTTCAAGAAGGCTACAACCCTTGCTCAGACCAATGACGAGCCCCCTATGGGAGACGAACCAGCACCGTCTAGTACTCAGACCGTGCGAAACACCCGCCAGCTCAAACAACTAGCAAAAAAACATAGAAAAAAAAACAATTGGCACCCCCAAGATAAGTGAGTTGGTCCATGACTACAATGACTAGGGATCCAAAGTGAACATAGCTATACTTTATCCAAGGTAAAAATAGCTACTGTTGCATGGATTTATAAATCTGCAAAACTATTTGTAGGGTGGCGGGCACCTCGTATGCATGCTACTCCAACTTCAATTTCTTGCATCTCCCTCCCACTACAAGGTGGTATCCTCCGACTTGAGTGGGTCGGTTTATGTTACCTCATCTAGCTATAGCTGTTTCACCACCATAAACCCCAATGAACTATTGATGAACAAAACCAGCTTAGCTAACAGACTTAGGTACATCCATTGACACCCCACTAATACCCATTACCCTCCGGCAATCAAACGTGACAATGGAAAATCATCCATTTATAGATAGTTGTTCTATGAAAACCACATTCAAACTGGGTTTCTCCAATATTTTCCATTGCCACGTTTGATCACCGCAGGGGTTATAATGGTTCCAAAACGAAAGAATAATGGATTCTGTCAGACTAATGGAGGTTTTAAGCATAATCACTTACAAGCCCCATTAAATCATGCACTCTCCCCCCATTTCCCTGTCATGAAGGCTCGCGCTTGGTGTCCAGTAATGGCATCCGTCAGCAGCCAGGTCAGCGCACTGTCGCGGTGTGGAACATGATCGCCCTGGCCACCTAAGGCTGACCAATGTTATTTCCAAGTGTTTTAATATATAACTGTAAAACCATGTTTAACCCATCAATATTTCATATTATTTCATTTTATTTTCAAAGTGCTTGTTCCCCATTTTTGTGGAGTTCAAACACACCTCAAGTGGTGTAAGTGATATCTTAGGATTCTTTTTAGGAGGTTCATAGTTTTCTTGGCAATGGATACCCTCTGGTATTCATTGCCGAAGTCCCGTGTAAATGGAAGTTTCAATGGGAGAATCATCCATGCGGCCAACACTTGTGCTATGCCTCAAACTCTTTTGGGATGATTGTCGGGAACCTCATTTTTGGTGACGCTTACAGTACTTTGTGGCCTTCCACTATGTTGGGATGGTTTAACTTCATGTCCCTCACGAGGCTTCGTGAGGGACGTGATTGTTGACCCTCTGCGGGGATTTGGCTGTCCCCCTTTCACTGTTTTCATCGCTTTTTACATAAACCCTGAAGAAAACATACAAAAACCGTAGGAAAAACCCTAAATTAACCCTAAAAAAACCCTAAATATCCCTAAATGAACCCTAAAGAAACCCTAAAGAACCCCTGCAAATACATATGAAAGTGCATATAATGAAGTATCTGTGGGGCGTAGCGTACGTGCTGCGGGTATAAATTGGTGATTGTCCATTGCCACGTTTGATTCCCGGATTGCAATATATAGAGTTTTCAAAAACAGTGTTGCGTATTTTCTTATCTGCTAAGCCTTCCCATAGCCCTACATAACCATACATCCAAAAAACTCTGGTAAACATTATGAATATAGGGTTCAGGTTGTGTAAAAAGAACATAGGAATAGCCAATTCTAACTATTACTGTATAGCCAGAACTGGCCTTCTTTGAATAACTATTTGCGGGGTATTTTGCAGACACATCCAAATATCATTGTTGGTTGTATATATGCTGTTTGAATCCTCTAAAATCGTCTGTTGTTCATGTTTGGCAAGAAAAAACAATGAGCTTGTTGCCAGCCAAAGATTATGGGCATCTATTTTAGCAGACTGCCTCAATGGATGAGACTTGCCTGTGTCAACCCACAAGTGCTTCCATGATAGTATCAAATACGGGATACAACTTAGTCGCAGTGGATGCGAAGGCTCTCCAACTACACGTTGTATCAAGTTCACCCTGCCCAGTCCAAAATAACAAAGCCAACTACTTCTCCTGAGCATTTTCACAAGTGGACAGCACGAAACTGGCTCAGGTTTTGCTTTGACAAGGGGTGAATATCTCAAGCTACTGTGATATGAAAACTGCTCCTCAGAGATCCTGGATCTTGTAATATGTACATATACAGAGAATAGAGAAACCCATATATGATTTATCTTGCTTTCATGGATCAGTTGCTATGAACATTGCTTGCGATTTCGTCACCATTGTTGTCATAATTTGAACAATCACCACTACAGTATCATGATTCCATCACCACTATCATGATTCTTATTCCATACCAATCATCATTGTCAACTTTATTGCTGGATCAAAACAATCCGATCAAAATATGATCCATCTGGAAGCAATTACTGCGAGGCCTTGCAAGTCCAAGACAAACAGACCGCATGGAAGAGTATCGAAGAACTACAGCAGGTCACTCGTGGCGCCGTCGTTTCTTGATGTTGATTGGTACGTGTTTTTTCAGTGGATTCCCGACGAACAAATTGTTAAGGCGCCATGAGCCCGTTCCTTTGCAGTAAAACATGCTTCCACAGAAGGTCGACCGATGGTTGTGCAGCAGATGAGCTCCATAATATCCCAGACTATCCCCATCAAAATGCCACAACTTTCCACCTTGTCGCCTGCTGGAAATTTCGCACCAGGCGGCGAGAGAGTGCAGAGACCACTCGCCCCAGGGTAGAGAGGCTCAGGTTGATGTGAGCGCCTGTGGCCAAGATTCACAGTCTATAAAGCTTAGCGATATATATATATATATAAACCCCTTTCAAACACTGACATGTACCTATCTGCCACTGATAAAATCATGTGCACCCAACATGTTTTATTCCTATGTGATAATTACTCTATATATTATAAATAGTATAATTAATCCTTTGACTTCCACTAACGTATTGATATATCATAGTATATTTGCGAAATTATCCAGCGATGCAATCCCATCTATATATCATGTTCATGTATAGCAATCCCCAAAATACCGAGAAATTCGCAACTGGAAATGTGGGGCAAATATCATTGAACTACCATCCTGGTTGCACACTGTCTGGCATGTTTCGAGATTGCTATCCATACCCCCAACATATCCAAAGTGGGAACAATCTATACTCGAGTTCAAAAAAAGGGATATGATATGATATAACCCGGTGCATCGCAATTGATCACCATTTTGGGGGAACCAGGGTTGACATTTTGTCATCACCAGTGACGAACCAGGTCTTGAAGTGGTGACCTTGTTGGAGCATAATGTGACCCTCGAAGCAACTATGAAGATGACCTTTGTTGCGTAACAACCTTTGGGATACCAAAAGATGATGGCTGTTGAGGATCTAGGCATCATATCGTTAGCCCAAAAACACTGGAAACGATTTTGTCATCCAAACTGTTTCTGGGCACCAACCGTCCAAACCGAAACCCATGGAAACCCCGGATCCGACGCAAAGCGTCCCTCGCGCAGCTGTTCGGTGTTGGTGGCGAATTGGCCGCACCTCAAGCGCATCGGGATGGATGGTGAAGATGTTGACACCTAGACCATCAAATACCATCAATATACCCTCTGGTAATCAAACATGGCAATGGAAAATCCACCATTTATAAGGGATTTTCCCATTAAAACCACCATTTATAGGGGATTTCGAATTGCCACGTTTGATTACCGGAGGGTAAGTGAAATTTCGCCCTCAACTTGCACATGCAAATTGGATCAAATTGGCAAAATGTAGCAAAATCTAGCAGTAAAAGACAAAACAAGCAGATATAAAATTGAGGGTCAAGACTTAAGATTTATGGGTCGACCAGCCCTTGCAGGGACGGAAAATCAACAGAGCCACCAACCAGAAACTCAGTGTGGTTTCCCATCACTGTGAGCAATTTCCTCAACAATCCATCAACAACGTGGCTTCGTCGGAAAAAAACGGTACCCAACTAACCAGATCATAAAATATGTTACGGACAATTTACGGACTGATATTATTTTCCATAAAAACAACCATGCCATAAATTGAGATGAAGTATCAATATAGATATCCATACTGTTTGGACAATCCCACATTCACCCACCCAAACAACCCATCAAAACGGGCAAGGGGGAAGTCGTGCCGCGCCTTTCACTGCCAGCAAGATCGACGATGTATACTCTGGTCTCGCTGCCTGTCATGGGGGAAACAACCAACGCGAACAGGTCGCTGACCCCGCCAATAAGGGCGAAACGAGAAAAATGGGACGGGAGACACATGCAGCTTTTACCTGTAAAGACACAATGATTTTCGCATTTTGGCATAAGTTGCGAATTAGGGAATAGAAAAAAAAAATGGCACAGGAGACAAATGCCGCGTTTACCTGTGAAAACACAAGGAATAAGTTGCGAATTAGGGAATATAGAAAGACATGGGACGGGAGACAGACAAGTGGCATTTACTTCTGAAAAGGTAATGTTCTGCGCAGCTAGGAGTAAGATAAGATCAGCAGCATGCAGAGGGATGTTTCCACAATAGAGTTTGGATACCAAAAGATGTGGCAACATCAGAAAGCGAGACAGTACCTGACGCCAATTGGTACCTTAGATGAACGAAATATTAAAACCCCTTGAATCCGATACAACCCCCTCGCCCCCAAAGTTCAATGTTAATGTAACCCGAAGTGCGTTCGCCCGAAAGAAATCAAAACCCAACATCACTTTTGTTAACAGGCGCACTGAAACATTGAGATTTGGGGGTGCGGGGGTTCAACATAGTGTGTGTTGCAGGGTTTGAATATTTTGTCCACACCAACATATCACACTGGGGGTTCTGGTTCTGAACTCACCATAGTTAAATGATGTAACATAAACGAACAACTAAAATTAGGCACCATCTTGCAGAGACTTATTCAGAACACTGGAGTTTGTTTGCTTGAGTAAACATATCGGCACCATGACTGGCAGGGTTGCTCCCAACACCACAGATACCAGGGTAAACTGTCTAAATAAAGAGAGGTAAACATCACCAATTCTTCCCACTTGTGTGAAACAAACACTACAATAGGCTGGTTTCATTAGATCCCCCTGATAAATATCGCATTCATATCATATTCTATCAGGTTGTAGCAACCATGACTCTTCCGGGCAATACTATGTTGCATGCAGCATTCCCACCTTTCTTGCCGGGCGCGACATCATTCCAGCAAATGTGAATCGTGGCTACCTCGGAATTGTTGTGGACATCCTGTGGCGTGTGGTTGTTTTTGAAATGATTGCCATGACAATGTTGAGAGGTCAACAGAACAGGGGGAAACACTCAATGATTTTGAATGTTCTCAGTTATCATTTCCACTTTAATCCATCCAGAAACAGAAAAATCAAGCCACTTTTGTCATCACAAACTAATGACTCATGGAATTAATTCATGTTGTATGGTTTCAACCTCTCCAGATTGTTGGTGCCACTCTCAATGGATTGATTCGACGGACTTGTCATTGCAGAATATCGTGGTTTCTTACCATCAGACATCCCGAGTTTTCCCGTAATTTGTCCGTATGGTTCCACTTATACCCCCATGTTTGTTCTTTAAAGTCTTCAAATCCCTAGTATTTCACCAGAAGAATCCCCGACCATCCCACAGATCCCATTAACATCCCACTACTATTCCCATGTTTGTTGCTTAAGTCCCTAGCAATCCCCAGAGTTCCATGAATTCCCAGGAAAAACCCACCGAGTTACGGCGTGGCTACGACTGGATCGCGGGTTGAAGACGGTGCGGCCAACCATGCGCGAGGCCGCGCCCTCGTGCAGCCAGGCGCTCACCTGCCGATGTGGGGTCCCCTATAAGTCGGTTTACAAATCCCATGACTAAATCATCCCGATTAATAATGGGATATAATAAACCATCCCCTAAAATGTTGGTAAAACAATAATAAACCATTATAATGTTGGTAAAACAATAATAAACCATCCCCTAAATCACCATAAATAGGTGGTATATACCATTCCCAAATGGAAGGTTTATTATTGTTTTACCCACACTACAGTTATAAGCATCATATACCATAGTTATTGGAGTTATAGACCAACTTGGCTATCATTTGTGGGCCCCACATTGCACACATTATTTTGGTGTTTAACAGTAGTTATAGATAGAACATTTTGACCAATTCGATAACATGTTATACTAAGTTTGGATTAAACATACTCAAATATCATATCTACAACCACAAAGATAAGATAGAACATGTGAAAAGATGAATGTTACTACAATATGTTGGGATTGGTTTTTACTTGTCTGTCTTTTCCGAGGTTAAACTATATAATACATGCTCACTGGAATGTTGAACAGTCCCACATTAACGATCGAACCATCCTGTTTGAGTGTCCATCATTTTGACAAACAACCATCATTTTGACCAACAACCGCAGAAATGTCAGCTATATGCTTGTTTTGATATATACATTTATGTAATATATATATACACGTTAATGTACAGTATGCAGACATCTGCATACATGAAAAAAAGGTCTGTTTTGGTAAGAATATGTGTAGGCATACATACCACAGTAGCCCATATTCATATACATCCTAGATAGCCAGCAATTGTTCAAAACCCTGTGTCGTCTCTTTATAGTTCTCAAAACATTGGATAGTATTGTGCCCTATATATATATATATGTATATATATATATGTATGATGGCATGGTGCACTTTATACATATATATATATATATATATGAGTATAGTCAACAAACAGGGGTTCAGCAGCGACTTCCCAAGTCGTTTTGAAAAGACTGCCTGCTGAGTCAGCTGGTCTACTTCGCACCTGCCGCACAGGGCTGGAAGTTTGGAAGTTGGATATGGACCAAAGGTTGGGGTATGAGACGGTTTATGACTTTCACTGACACTTATGACCATTTGCCTTCCATTTACTCCATTTACCCACCAGTAATCTAACATACAATAAAGAATCTTGAAACATCAACATTTCTAGTAGGTAAATCATGGTAAATCCTAGTTGTTTGCATCTATATATGCTACATTTTACAAGCATATTAAAAACCAGAGGGTACAGTGCCAAATGGATCCAATGGACCAAATTGGCGGTTTTCTGCAAGCGATTTCTGGGCTGAAACACCATAGGCTGAACAGGCCCAGCAGCGACTGGTAATTCAAGCGCTGTTTGATGGTCTCATTGCCACATGGTGATTTGGGCCATTTCGGGTCGTCACCAAAGTATGATGCTTACAAAATGTTACAAAACTATCACCATAATTGCCATAATTCCTGTACTTTCCTTGGTGTCGAGCTATAACCTATCCAATAAACTCCAACTATTCATTTGAGTTCATTGTAGTTCGTTGGCGATGGGTATCTGTCCCTTAGTCTTGTTTGTTGGATGATCTTACCTCCTCTAACGATCTGGTTATTTCATCACCATCAACCCAATAAACAAAATCCACGTCGCTAACTAGAAATCAACTATCCTCTGGTAATTGCACATAGCTTTTGAAAATGACCATAGAAATAGTTAGTTGATTTTCCCATAAAAAGTTGTGATTTTCCATAGTTATGTTAGTTTACCAGAGGGTATCAACTATCAATCCCCCAGGTTTCTTGCTTGAACCCCAAGAGTACCGAAAAAAATCAGCTCCCAGCTCCGTCCCCGCCTTCGTCGTGTGAGGCCCTTGACCACCACGCGCTCCTCTGCTGACAAGGTGGGCGCCTTGTAAGCGCTGCCCGGAGCGAGCTCATCACGCTCACCTGGCATCATCATGAAGAAAAATAGTCACTAAATCGGGAGCTGAAAATGAAATGGTGCCAAAAAAAATGCTCATTGCCTCATTGCTCAAAAAATAGGGAAAATGATTGATTGACTATGATTAACCAATGGATTTGGAGGTACCCTATTTTCAGACAAACCCTTTTCAAGGTTTGAACATCACAAATGTTTTTAAATCACCCACTAGTGGGTTTGAAGAGGCTATGGTGATTTTACCTATAAACTAGATAGCCAAATGGGGCACAAGCTAACTTATAGACTGGGAGGCCCTTGCGTACCGACACCTTCGTTAACGCCTCGCAAACATATATGTTGTGTGTGTGTATGCCACAAAATAATTGACGTTTGTTTATGTTGCAGTTTGTGAAAAAGCTATTCGCGATAAATTGACGTTTGTTTATGTTGTCAATCCTCCTATCGATGGTGGAAGCAAAGGAACACACATGTTCAACCGAAGTTTGACCTCATACCCAGGATGAAATTTCATGGTGTCTATATGTTTCTCTGCACTGAAGGCAAATAGCAAAGATTTCAAAGGATCACCAACATTCAAACTGCCCAAAAACCTTCCATCACCCCCTTCTGGTTGAGACAGTTGGATATATAAGTTACCCTCCAGGAAACTAACAGTTTGCTATTGAAAATGGCCATAGAAATAGTGGATTTTCCCATAAAAACATGGTGACTTTCCATAGTTATGGAAACGTTTACCAGAGGGTACTCCTGACTCACCATCAAACCAGCAGGTCAACAAAGGGCACCCACTATCCAGTGGTTGATTCGCCCGGGGCCTGCCAGCGTGCAGAGTTTTGAGTTGGAGAGCAAGTCCTCAAGGTCAGAGATCTGTTTCTGTTCTTCCAAGATGGTTACATTTCAAGATGGAAGGAATCCATTCCCATGAAATCCGTAGTTTTGCCATCAACAACATATAAGAGTGTCCTCTAAATTGTCTCTTTCCTCAAGTCCTGGAGATTGATCCATTCCCATATCATATGATGTACATACTCCCCCACCTTTCATTACCCCCCCACCTTTTAGGTACCCAAACATGAAGATCCAATACATTCGCCGAGGCTTTCTTTGTGGAGTGGTTAGTATTGAACAATATTGAGAAAAACAAAGGATGTGTTGATTCCACCCTCTATAGTTTGGTAAAAACCTTCGCATCATTCCAAAGGTAGAATTTGTTGATGGTCTATTCCCTGTGATGTCCTTTCATAAGAAGATTGGGGTTTGGTAGACCGTTTATCATCACCTATATAGTCGTATGTATAATATAGAATATTATATGATATTATATGCATGTAATTAATGTATATTAATGTAATATGATATTGTCATTGGCTCTGCGGAATTATTCCCGTGCTATAACGATCTAAAAAAAATGGGAGAACACATCATGGCAAAACAGCAAACTTTGCTGTAGCAGTGCCACCCAACCCACATCATGCAATATCAATAACACAAATTACACAATGTAAACATGGCTCACATAGATATAGAAATACATATCATATCAGTCAACTGGGCATAGCTATTGTTTATTCCGTAGTACAGGCAAAAAAACACCTAACAAATCCATGATGTCAGCATCCACCATGGACAGCCTGACGTGCAACCCGTCACTGATGCTGCCCAGTGTCGTGAATCTTTTCGTTGTAAACCTCCAAAAAACTAAACTCCACGCTCACGCTCTCCTCAAAATTTGTGGAGGAGCTCACAGACCTTGACTGCTTCTATCTATGTTTATTTGATTATTTGTTTAACAACCTAAGGTAGTAAACGCAAAAGCAAACCACGCCCAAAATGACCATAAAGGTAAAACATGGTAAAACTATGTAAAACTCAGACCCACATCCATCTGGGGTTTCATTCTTGGGCTGACATTACAAAAACTTTCATATGTGCACATGATGAAAACTCAGCAACTAAGCACAGATTTCTCGATGGGATGACGTAGCTTTCTTCTGCCCAACCCCATATCTGTGCTTTGGAGGTGCAGTTGGGATGATTTTTATGGGTAGCCTTGCTGGTAGCCTTCATTAAGTTGGGATACGACCCCTATAACAGTTGTGTATCCCCTTATAGCTGGAAACTGCACCCCCAACTATCCCCTGCGTATGCTTTCATGAATATTGTCTAGCTACCTGGAACACAAGGATGGACCAATAGCTAATTGTCGTAGATCATTGCACATCCCTGGCTGATGATAAAACGGAGTAAAACGGGATGTGGGATTTTTTAGAGGCCTAACTTGTTGGGGACATACCAAAAGGTGAGACAAAAGCGAAAGAAAATGAAACCTCAAGCCTTTTGTTGGTTTGACTGGTTTCAAGCTTTTGTTGGTCGTTCAACAGATTCTTATCAGTTTGTGGAATTGACTTTACCAGAACTAGCTCACTGCCAGGGGACGTCGTCCACCCCCCTTGGCCCACTGCATGGAACACCCAGTCCTGCGGTTCCTGCCCCTCTTCACTGCGAGTTTGCTGGAAACCGTTCAGAATCTTGCTGAGACTTTCCGTCAGACCTGATGACTGCTGGCACACAATCATGTGAATAAGCTTGCTGAAAATGACTGTAACATGACTGCAATATGTGTCATGACTGAAGTATGAATCATGTTCGATCGATCGGTGAATCATGTTTGTCGTAGAGTTCCATGATATTCACTGGTATTGGTCAAGGCTGAGGGTGGTGAACCTGCAATCCAGACTGAAAAAAGTTGCCATGTTGGGGTTGCTGCAGGATGGCATTCTATTAGCAGCAGTAAGAGGTATTACAGTACTACTACGAAAATGTTCCCAACCAAACTGCCCGCGGCCACCATAAATCCATCTATATAATAAATCCTTCAATTTAATCTATATAATGAGTAATTACTGTTGATGGATATCATTGATGTATAAAGACATATACACAAAAACATGACATGCCAATCTGTGGTCCTGGTCTTTAATGGCTTGACCCGTTCCCAAATGGATATGAATGGGGTCGTGGATATAATTGATATTGATGGATATGATCGATGGATATTAGTTCACAATAAATGGATACTAATGGACATAAATGGAGGTTTCTTAAAATAGGAGTACCTCAAATCATCCAGTCGTCATGGATGACCATGACTTCGTGTAGGTTTACCCATGGTGACTTGGGGATTCCACAGGTTTTTCAGAAAGGCTCATCTGGAGGTTTCCTAAAATAGGGCTACCCCCAAATCATCCATGTTTTAAAATGGATTTTCCATTATAAACCATCCATTTTTGGGTACCCCCATTTTAGGAAACCAGCATCTGGGCTTCAGCCTGCCAAGCCGCGAAAGGCCACGCCCTTCAAGTCGTCCCTGCTGGGGTCGCCGAAGACTGTGTGCGTCTTGCCGGAGCCAGTTTGACCATAGGCGAAGAGGCAACAATGCCTCAGTGTTGGGGTTAGGGGGGATGATCCCACATTCACCATAAACGCTTTATATATGTATGTGTATATATATATATATATTTATACATATAATATATATATATATATATACAATTATATACAGTACATACATCAGTCATAAACCAACTACTAGTACTTTGGGCTGGCCTAGGCAGGAGGACTACTAGTAGATTGTCGCGCGATGGGGATCTCAGAAATGGGAAGTACACCTGTTGATGCTATCGCAGCGGTCATGGGAGAGCTGAGAATATGTAGCTGGTGGGCAGGAGGGTCAACCATGAGATCATGTGGAGATGGGGCTGTGAAAACGCAACACGGGGACTATGTTGATAGGCAACAATTGGGCCATATCCACTCTATCTATCCTCTATCCATTTGGTGGCCATCTGAAGTGGAGGGTCTAGGACGGATGTGATACAGAGAATGAACAAAGATGGGAAGATCACCTTCAACCCCAAACATACTGGTCAGTAAGTTTGCATCATCATCCCTTTTCAAAAACACAAGCTAAACAAAACGACGAAGCAACAAAACGACACACAGAATGGCCAGGAAAAAAAAGTTTGCTTCACTATCGTATTCTTGCTAAACAGTGTGATCTTAGATCTCACCACAACGAAACCTGCCCACACCCCATGACAAAGAAAACACACAGGACTATCCCCAAAGTGTCCCATGCTTGGGTGGTCTTTCAAGTAAATACATAGGGATAGTGCAGTAAAAAGGGGATACTGTCACCAAACATCTCCATCACGCATGTTTTTTTTTTTCATAATCCCATCCAGCTAATATTCAACACCCCCATTCTATCCCTCTACATCCACTATGGCTCCTGGGCAGTGGTGTTCAATATATATTAACGTAAATATGTAGATACAGAGGAATGGGATTGGATTATATATACATAATACATATATACATAATATGTATATATATATATATATACACATATACATACAATACATGTATAAAAATTGATAAACTAATAATGAATAAAGTTCAAACCAAAGGAATTCGATTCCCCAGTTCCCTTTCGGCCCATTTCCCAACTTCGCTCCGCTCCGCGCGGCTCGCGTCGCAGCAGTGTCCTCATCATGGGCGCCTGTAGGGTGCTCCAAACGTCCAACTGCCTGGGCCAACTGTGCTGGGCTGGGCATCCGTGACCCCCAAAAAAACCGTTGGGATTTTCTACAGTTATAGCATGTTATAGCCCTTGTATAAGAATTAGAAGAGTTGTCAATGGCTTCGAAAACCTCGTTGAGGTGACGATTTTTCACCTTAGTTGCAGGAGTCTCTTAAACTATGAAGGCCCACAACTGTACGGTGAAACTAAGCATGACAATGGGAAGATCATTGAGGATACCCTGCAGAGTCATCAAACATGATTTGCTGGAAAATGCACCGTTTAGGTCGATGATTTTCCTTGTAGAGTTTCCATTTATAGTGGATTTTTGCATTGCCACGTTTGATTGCTGGAGGATAGCCCGCCAAAATATATCATATGAACATGACTCTCGTCAGTGAAATAGATATGATCAGAATCCTGTATGATAAGTGTGTTTGCAATCCTAAGATATCTGCCATCAAAACATGGCAAAACGCTATGACATACTGCTTACAACAGTCAGTCGTTGGCAACGCATAATTCTTTCCCCTGTTCATTTTAAACACCCCCCGATATCAACCATGGTGGATGAAGAGAAATTAATCCCATACCCATACTTGGTACCATAAAATTAGGTGGTTTAAGTGACACAGCTTGGTAAATGTCCTGTCTTGGGGCTTACATTCACATAACTTTCAAGTACTCAAGTACCTGTTGGATATATATATATATATGTATATATATATATACAAATAATATGTATATATATATACAAATAATATATGTATACAGTATATAATATACAAATAATATATATATTTATATATATCATTATATATCCATCCCCTTTTGTTTGCCGATGTTTTCCAACTTCGGCATACTTCGGCCATTTTTCATGACATTTCCCCTCCTCCCGTCTTTTCTCTCCAAATCCAACAGGGCTCCCGGGCGCCTGGCGTCCTCGTTGAAGATCCGATCGAAGAAGAACGCCGCCTCCGCGGATCCGGTGGAGGCCAGGCGCTGCGCCACGCGGCGGCGGTCCACGACCAACGGTGACAGCTGACCTCGGTGGTCGCGGACATCATAGCGAGTTGGGGATTCAGCGATGGCTATGGGATATGAATGGGGAATATTGAGTACAATATGGTACAACTAAGAAGTTTGTTAGCTAGATGTTGGTTTTTAAAGTAGGTTAACTAGGGTTTTGGTGATGTAAAATGACTATGGCTGGATGGTGAATGAGCCAACAAACAGCACTGGAGGGGCCCCACCTACATCGAATATAATGGATATGATTGGGGGTTCCAGTAGAATCACCACCGCCCTGACCACTATTTTGTAACCAACACATACTCAAGTGCATGCCCACAATTAGATGTCAATCGAATCTGGCTGGGATCAATTACATATTCCTCAGCTCAAAACAATTGCTAAGGTCCAAAAACATCCAAATCCTGTGCAAGTTTCCCATCAAACTGTTTCAGACCTGGACCCACTAAATCGGGATCATCATCCTTAGCTTGGTCGAGTATCTTGTAGCACCCAAAATAGCAAACTTCATTTGGAAACAACCGAGCGTCACATTTGGGGCTACCATGGACCATGGGCTACCTTTTTTTTATAATAGGAATCCTAACATAATGGGTATATAATGGTATATAAATCCCTGTGAAAATGGATTGATGACCAACCCCCATGGGTATATCATCCAGCTAACTTGACCTTGGCATAGGTCACCAAGTCACTTTGATGAGGGCAAAGTCGGATCCCAACCCAGACTCGCTTGTCCATGCTGCCCAGCAGTGAAGATAACGCATGGTCAAATTCCTGAGCTGGACTGCTGCTTGCTGCTTCCACTGCCATAACACTGAACCAAGAGCCTCCAAGTAGAAAATTTGGGCACCTGGAGGGTCTAAGAAAGTCAAATGAGGATCATCACTCCAAATCAAGGAGGAAAACCACCAGCCAATTAGGCTTGTCACTTGTCCTTTTGTTCGATCAATCTAGCCATCCAAATCTTCGCGGTCATCCAGAATTGCCAAAGAGGTGCCCAATGATACCGACATGGCCACCGTGCTCATAAAGGGTGTGACCGTGCTTCCAAAATGGCATGTGGTGCGTACTTCACTGCCAATCCAATGCGCATTTAGCCAAGCGGCTTCTTGCAAGGATTCGTCGTTCCTCGGCTGACTGAATTGGTGAACAAAACCTGGAGACAGAGTTGCGGACAACATTTAATAAGAGCAATGGTAGAATATTTACCCTCCAACAATAAATACAGCATTGCTATCGAAATCCGCCATATCTACGGGATTTTTTAGATCATCTATATATGCTCATTGAAGCCGGGATTTCCGAATTGTTTGTTTCATTCCCGTAGGGTACCACTTTATGAGTCAGAACATACGCAGCAGCCAGGGGATCCCCGCTCCTCAAATACACCGCACAGTATCAATGCCATTCTCACCCAAATTCTCATGTCAAGCGAGGAAATACGGAACCAAACTTTGGCGCCCAAGCCCTGAATTTGCAAAACTTGCTGCTGCTACACACAATCAAGTCTCACAGCAAGCCACACGAAGATAGCAATGTTAAAACTAATTCCGAAATAGTCATAAAATGTGATCAATTAATCCCTTCCCCTTGATATTAAATACTCCCCTAGGAAAAAACAGGGAAGAATTACTTTGTCCTGGGAATGTGCCCAATTGCAAGGGTATACGGTATTAACTGGTATACGTCTGACAGCTTGGGTGATTTCCTCATTGGTCACAACAAAGAACAAAGGCGGAACACATTTTGGAATCCACGATGTAGAATCCAAGACATCCTGCACAAGCAAATAAATATGCAAAACTATGCACTTATGCAGTGTAGAATATCTGATAATCTACCCTCTGCTTATTTAATGTCATTTAACAGAGCCCCATTTATAGATGACTTGTGATGATTGAAGTTTGAGAAATGGTGATTTTCCTTGGCTACATTAAATCACCAGAAGGTACTATTCTTGTCTCGATTTACAGTTTGAAACCACGGCAACTCGTCCAACCCGGCTACCCAACCAGGGTTTGCTCAGCAACCAGCTAGAATATTCCAGCCACTTTGACGCATACAAGGTGGTGCCCCAGCTAGTGCGCCGGTTCATTACTAGCATAACTACCGTAGATGGACGAAATATTCAAACCCCTTGAATCCGCTACAACCCCCTCGCCCCCAAAGTTCAATGTTAATGTAACCCGAAGTGCGTTAGCCCGAAGAAATCAAACCCCCAACATCACTTTTGTTAACAGGCGCACTGAAACATTGAGATTTGGGGGTGCGGGGGTTTCAACATAGTGTGTGTTGCAGGGTTTGAATATTTTGTCCATCTACTGTCTCACTCTCTGATGTTGCCACATCTTTTGGTATCCAAACGCCATTGTGGAAACATCCGTCTGCATGCTGCTGATCTTAGCTTACTCCTAGCTGCGCAAAACATTACCTTTTCAGAAGTAAATGCCACTTGTCTGTCTCCCGTCCCATGTTTTTCTATTCCCTAATTCACAACTTACTCCAACTTACTCCAAACTGTGCAAAAACAGTGCCTTTTCACAGGTACGTGCAACCTGTGTGTCTCCTGTCCCATTTTTTTCTATTCCCTAATTCGCAACTTATTCCAAAGTGTTTAAAACCTTGTGTTTTCACAGGTAAAAGCGGCATGTGTCTCCTGTCCCATTTTTTTCTATTCCCTAATTCGCAACTTATGCCAAAATGAGAAAATCATCGTGTTTTTACAGGTAAAAGCTGCATGTGTCTCCCGTCCCATTTTTTTCTATTCCCTAATTCGCAACTAATTCGTTTGACGTGGCCCT
>BGPT01002173.1:25222-50435 GCA_003297045.1 Symbiodinium sp. clade C Y103 | reverse complement strand
TTTTTCTTTCGGAACAGTCTCATGCTGTTGAAGTTGCAAATCCATTGGCAGGGCCACGTCAAACGAATTAGTTGCGAATTAGGGAATAGAAAAAAATGGGACGGGAGACACANCAGCTTTTACCTGTGAAAACACAAGGTTTTACACACTTTGGAATAAGTTGCGAATTAGGGAATAGAAAAACATGGGACAGGAGACACACAGGTTGCATGCACCTGTGAAAAGGCAATGTTTTGCACAGTTTGGAATAAGTTGTGAATTAGGGAATAGAAAAACATGGGACGGGAGACAGTCAAGTGGCATTTACTTCTGAAAGGGTAATGTTCTGCGCAGCTAGGAGTAAGATCAGCAGCATGCAGAGGGATCTTTCCACAATAGAGTTTGAATACCAAAAGATGTGGCAACATCAGAGAGCGAGACAGTAGATGGACAAAATATTCAAACCCTGCAACACAGACGATGTTGAACCCCCGCACCCCCAAATCTCAATGTNATTCGGGCTAACGCACTTCGGGTTACATTAACATTGAACTTTGGGGGCGAGGGGGTTGTATCGGATACAAGGGGGTTGAATATTTCGTCCATCTACGGTGTCTCAGCTCCATCTTCTCTGAGCTGCCTCTTATCTCAGCTCTTTCTTCTCTGGGCCAAAATTCTGTAGCTTCTGTAACCATCTGACTGTAACCCAATTTCTTTCTTCGCGCACCATGGCAATGCGCTTTACACCCTCCAGCTGCAGTCTCGCGTAGCACAAAATTGGCGCTATGCTCTAAAGCTTCGTTTCTCGCAGCTGTTCCAGTATGTTTAGAAACTTCCAGCTGCAGCCCGCAAAGCCGCAGCGTCAAAGCATCCCTGGTGCTTTCCTGCACGCTTCAGTGCCAATGCGTTTTGTCACAGCCGGGCGCAATCCTGCACAGCACGTATGCGCAATCGAAGCGACATCATTTCGGACCTGAAATCGCTTGCGCGGCGCTCGTCTACGCGCGTCGTCAGTTTTTACATTTTTTCCGCAGAAGCGAGCTCTCGCTGCAGTCTGGTGCACTTTTGCACGACAGCTTTCCCAGATCGAGGCCCGCAACCGTGGAAACACGGACCATCTTGTAACCCAAGGAGCCACCAGGACCATACCATATTCTGACATTCTATCTGGCGTCCTTTTTTGGCATTCTATCTCATGATATATATTCTGACATCCTATCTGGCATTATATCAGATCTGACATAGATTCTGACATTCTCTGCCATTCTTTTTGGCATTATTTTGTTTGGCATCTATTCTCGCATTCTGTCTGGCTATTCTGACGTCCTGTCTGACATTCTATCTGACGTGTGTTTGGGCCCGTGCGTGCCCAGACTGAGCTGGAGCTTGCGATAGGGTTCGGGTCTGCGCGCGCCCAGACTGAGCAGGAGCTCGCGATAGGGATAGGGTTGGGGTCCGTGTGTGCCCAGATTGAACGGGAGCTCGCCATAAGTCTTGGAGCGAGAACTCGTTGTGAGATCCGGCTCCGTTGGTGTCCGTAGTGGCGACGAGCTGGCACAAGGAATGAAGGAAAGACGGAAAGGAAAGGAAGGAAAGGAAAGGAAAGGAAAGGAAAGGACAGGACAGGACAGGAAAGGAAAGGAAAGGGAAGTAAATGAAAGGAAGGAAGTAAAGGAAAGAAAGAAAGTAAAGGAAAGGAGGGAAGGGAAGGGAAAGGAAAGGAAAGGAAGGAGGAGTTGCACCTTTGTCAAAATCTAGAGACCCTCACCTGGCAGGTGGGGGAACACAGAGTTTCGCGCCCGAAACTGGTTTTCCTTACGAATTCACAGGCTCCTGAACTGTTACCCTCTACCCTCTACTGTTCCCACCTGCGAACTGCTATGGCTACCTCTATGGTTGACATGATGACAAGACTCACCATGTCCATTAGTCGAACTCACTTCCTTGGATAGCTGGACTAAACCTACTTTCCCTACTTACAATTGGAATGAACTGATCCACTTCCTAACTGTGATGAGCCACCAAGTAGTCCTGGTGCATTTTCTGGGGAAACACTATTTGAATATGTTTGAATCTATTTGACCATATATGATCCGTTTCTTTCATAGTCAAAACATGTCAAAACATCAGCCTTGCCAGGCTTCCACATCCAAGTTCTCTGAAACCACACGATAAGAACCGGCTGGGAGGATCAGAACCCCCACAACCCAACTTGTGATCAGCATGGAGCGCATTGTAAAGGCCACAATTGGCTGAGATTTCGCAGGTTCACGAAAGCTGGGGCGTTGAGCCGCTGAGCTGACTTCCAACCGAGCAGCAAAACATGGAACTTCAACGAGCTTTCAAAATGGAACCCTAGTGATTGCCCAGTTCAGAAAAAGGTGGCCACGCTGTTCCAAATCCATCTTTCCATGCTGCGGGATTCCATAAATGGTTTTCGAAGCTATATACCTATACCTTTCATCTCGGCGAAAGAGCTCCATCTTTGCTGAGGGAATGGGAGCAGGCGGGCCAAAAACCCACACTCTTCCAGTAGACATCAACCAGAGACTCAGGCCATCACAAAAACAGCACGTCTGAGTCACTAAGTCTCACACCACATTCTCTTGGCACATGTCATCGGTTTCCTGCGGAGATTGGATGGCCGAAGTAGGCGCCAAATCAAGGATGGTACCGCCACCCAAGATCTGGGTCCCTGCCAAGGGGTTGAAAATGGGGACACGTCTCTGTGGGACATATGCTCCGATGCCTTAGAGTTGCGACCTTCAAATTGGAAAGAAAAGGGTGCCTCAAGTGGATTCGCTCACCACAAGCCCTGACATCCATGGAATCAGCAGCAAAAAATTGACCTACAGAAGTCAAGTCAAGAGAGGCTCATGGAAAAACAGTCCCATAGTGGCCATAGTGAACTACAACCAGAAGCCTTTGGCATACCAACTTGATTCAAATTGAAGCTCTGTTCTTCAGTAAGCAACAATGGAACAGTGAAGAACAGTGAAGAACAGTGAAGGGGGCAAACAAGTCAGTCACATCCATGCTGCACCTGTGTAGGGAGCCCATCTAGGACCACCTTGGAAGTGTGTGCACGCTGTGTCCATGATAGCAGGGGGGGGTGCCCGGAGTGTCCCTAAGAATTGTGGTTTTCCCCATGTTTACCCTATGAAAAGACATGTTGGAAAGTAGAAAACGCAACCCTATCAAGCAAATACCACTCTAATGGGGATCTCCAAACAGAATCAAACGGACCCAACTGGTTGGGTATCATGATTGCACCTAAAGGTTACACACCTAAAACCCACCGATATATGAACCATGAACTAATTAATAGTAATAATAAATAGTAATTGTAATCATAGCAATAATAGCAATAAATAAGAACAATAACAATAATAAAAAATAATGATAATAGCAATAATAAAATAGTGAAAACATTAATCATCATTTTCATAATAAAAACAACTATTAATCATCATAGTCATCATCATCATCATCATCATCATCATCATCATCATCACCATCACCAGCATCACCGTCACCATCACCATCATCATCGTCGTCGTCGTCGTCGTCGTCATCATCATCATCGTCGTCGTCATCGTCATCGTCATGTCATCGTCATCGTCATCGTCATCGTCGTCATCATCATCATCATCATCATCGTCACCGTCACCGTCACCGTCACTGTCACCATCACCATCATCATCATATTTTTCTTCTTCTTCTTCTTCTTCTTCTTCTTCTTCTTCGCCTTCTTCTTCATTTTCATCATCATCATCATCATCATCATCATCATCATCATCGTCATCATCATCGTCGTCATCATCATCATCATCATCAGCATCAGTATAGGCATTTCCGTGAGCTCTTCTAGATTCTTTGACTCTTTCGTCCATTACACGCCCTCTCAGGCTTCAACTAAGCTGAAGTGTTGGCCAGCCCTCAAGGATGTACCATTCCTGAGAGGCATGAAGCTGACAAAATTTCCCTACTTACCGCAGCTCACCATTTGCAGGGCTCGTCTAGAGAAACCTCCAACATGTCGCCAGCATCTTGAAACCTGCATTCGTTGTAAAGGATCTTTTCAGAAATGCTGCATTTCGTATGTTGCCTCATTTCTTTCTTTTTATTCCCCGATGACATTGAATAATGGTTGTGCGTAATCTTATCACGATTCCATCATGGATATTAGAAACAAACACACAGTGTGTGAAAAGAGGCAGATTGAGGCCGGCGTCTTTTTCTCCACTCAAAAGTAGTAGTTAATTTCAAACAATTTGAAACATCATCCAAGTTAGGATGGAAAATCAAACGTAGGATGGGTCAAACCATCATAACATATGTACCTGTCAATGAACGCCCATCTTTGAAAGCAAGTTTGATGTGGCCTGTCCCAAGATTTAGGGGAAAACCTCATTCTATTCACTGATTGATCATCACTATCATGTTTCCTATGGCCAGCATGGCCCTGAAATTGGGGATGTACCTCAGTTTCGCGAAAACGACCCTCTGGTAAACAGCCACATAGCTGTGGAAAATCACCATTTTTCATGGGGAAATCAACTATTTCTATGGCCATTTTCAATAGCGAACTGTTAGTTTACCAGAGGGTACCAGGGTTTTGATTCAGGTGTTTTTTTTACAACTTGTGACAACAAGGTCCCAAAACGCCAAGTTTCGGGACGCGCAAGGAAGGCTGGCCATCTGCCAATTGGCTGCTCCACCTCTCAAAAGTTGGCTCATCCCAAACCAATGGTGACCCCCAGGTTATTCGCGTATGCGGGGCCATTTGATTTCAATATACTTGGAGCTATCATGAACTCATGATGTGGTGGCTGATCTAAATTCTACCATCCGGAAATGGTCATTCTTCGCGAAATCAAACACCGATTTTCGCGAAACTTTCACGAATTCCCTGATCTTTGGCGGGACCCATGTAGGGCAACTGGCTGCCTCTGGTGAAGACTCTGTCATTACCTGCCAAATTATGATAGATTTCTTCCTGATAATCTGTAAACATGCAGCTAGCATCACGGAAAAAACCAACATTGCCAGTTCACTTGCTGGGGAAGTTGCTGCACGAGAATTCTGCCCAGTTTCTGGAATTCATCTCTTTTGCCCAACGAGAACAACTTCCCTGTCCATTCTAATTGACAGCGGCTATATAATATGGACGCTGGGGTATAATCTAAGCAACCCAGAAATAGATAGAAAAAGTGCAATCTAATAGTGGTTTGCTACTTTTCTAGCTTCTTACAGGATTGCTATGGATTACTGTAATAACAAAAGCTCATAAGCATAGAATCTGATCGATCTTCAAAGCCCTTCGAGGTATCCTTAAATGGCCGTCTGAGCTATTGTGTCTGGGTTCAAATCTGGGTATAGCAATACCTACATCTTTTGCCCCTGAAGTGGACCCTCCATGGGTAGATTGTCTGAATGCCCCAACTTTAGAAAATAATGGCAAGACGGGATTAATCACAAATCAAATGATCAAATGTAAATTCTAGTGAAATTAGCTGCATGGTGGCATGCCTGAGGGGTGTGTTTTGCTGAAATTAGCTTCACAGTAGCATCCATGAGGGGTCAAATTTGATGAAATCAGCTTGGAATTGGCATCCGTGAAGGATCAAATAGAATCAAACTGGATCAAAAATAATGATATAGAATAATGAAGAAGAAAAGGAAAGAGAACACACATGGAAGATATAGATGAAAACACAAGAAAAGCACAGAATAAGAAAAAATAAAATAATTCACAATGAAAAGAAACAGGAAAGAGAAGAGGACAATACAAAAAGGATAGTGAGAAGAGAAAGGAAACGGCTAATGAAAAGGAAAACAGAAAGGAAGAAGAAGAAAAGGACACCACAAAAAGAGGAGAAGAAAAAGGACAAGAAAAAGAGAAAGGAATAGCACAGTACAAAGGAGAATGAAAAGAAAAGAGCAGAGAAAAAGGCAATAAGAAACAATAAACCCACGGGGGTGAGATGGGTTTTATTAGTTGAGGGGGAGGGGCTTTTATTTGGGGCAGGGCTGATTCGCGTAGGGGACCCGTTCTATATCCAGAAACAGTTCCATGTCGTGACGCGGTCAACTCACTCCCATGTCCACCGGACTGAGCCGCCCCGGCGTCACCAAAGAGGTCCGAAACTCCTGCGGCAAACGCAACATTCGGACACGTCACCAACATCTACCAACCACTTTGGAGCTAAATCACTTAAACAATCTTCAACTTTCAACACGACCCCCTCACTCAAGTGGTATTTGATGTTATTTGTATGTCTTTGAATGCACCCTCTGGGTATTTAACATAGCCATGGAAGCCATGGCCCATTTATAGATGATAAAAATTGTGATTTCCCGTGAAAAATGATGATTTCCCGTGAAAAGTGGTGATTTTCCTATGTTGAATAGCCAGAGGGCATATGTCTTGGTTGATGATTCGGCAACCCTTCAAGCCCTGGTTCAAACGGACCCGGCTGGAGAGTTTTTGCGGACTTCCGACTCCTTGGAGCCCGATGGCACCCAGCAGAGCGCCAAGGCCTGGAGAATTGGTATGTCTGAAAATGGGGTATACTCCCCAAATGACCATTTCTTAAGGGGAAATGATGATTAACCAATATTAACCATGGGATTTTGGAGTACCATGGGGTACCCTATTTTCAGACAACTCCAGGTTTGAAACTTGAAACCACCAATCAGCATTTGTATGGAAACAAGGGTGGACACTCTTTGGAAAATCCCTGCCTCAGCCTGCAAGAGCTCAGCGGAAAAGTCCCAACGAACCAGTCCTCCGACAGAAGCCGGAGAGAGGTCCTGGCTCCAGTGGCTCAGTGTAGCAAGTGAGCTGTTGCCAACGCACGGCCAAAGTCTCTAATTGTCACTTCTTCAGATTTCCCCATCTCCGGTTCTTCAAACAACCCACTTCTGACCGTTTCACAACTGCAGAAAGCCTTGTAGTGGTAATATCTCACATATTCTCACATGTGATTCTCTCTATTCAGTGACACCCAAGCGCTGGATCTCTTCAAGTTGTCAAGCAAATCAAACTTCCATGTCTCATATTTAGTGGCGAACCTTCAGTGCACACAACGGCGGCACATCCAATTCATGGAGCACCGTAGAGCCCATCGGTTTTGCCCAGCGATTTTTAAGCCGTCACCAAATTGTCATTGGAGTCAGATTCATGCTCCATCAAACCCCGACTGAACAATCTGTCTTACTACATGGTTCGTTTTTTGTTGCTAAACATCCCTACCTTCTGTTGGCTGAATTCACTAAGCTGAAAAATTCGGACATTCTGGTATAATTACATATAATTACCCCTATACATCCGAGATTTTCTTGGTTTCCCCCAGGAATTCTCCGAATCTCCTCATCATGAAAGCTGGCCTCCATGGGCTTCCGGACAGCCTAAAAAAGGGCGTTTCAACAAACTTGGAACATTTCTTGGACGTGGAGAAGTGGAGTTCTTCAGCCTTCGAAGATGATCAACAAAAATATAGCTATTCCAATTGAACAAAACCAGGGAATTTTAGTTCCATCCTCAGCGGTGAGGTTCTCCGCGACATATCTTAGCCATGACCCACAGTTGACTACAGGGATGCCTGATATGCCTGTTTTGAACATGTTTACATCGGACTGGGGATCCATCATTTTCGCCCCTTCTCATTTGTGCACCTTCAAGGAACTCAAATCCTGAGTACATCGAAGTTTTTCTCGCGGAAAGTCCTGCCAGCTCGGGAGGATTTTGAGGAGCCACAGTAAGTTCTTAACATGGCGATGGCGTTGGTTTCATCTCTGTGTTCAATCCCATACTATCCATGTATGGTACATCTAGTTTTATCATGTTTTATCCGCATATCACCTACATCATCCTGAATTGCCCTATTTCCGAAGGTAAGAATTGGGAAAATCAGGAAACGTGCTATACTTCCATGAATCTGCGAATAACATCAGCAGTGGGTCGTTCAAGAAAAACAATGGATGCTGATCACCCTTCATACAGCTTGGGCGGTTCATCTGGCTGGTCGGAAGGCAGGGTGCTAGGTCCTGAAAACTGATGGTTTCCCCAAAATCGATATGACTTTGTCGATCTTGTTGGTTTGTTTGCTTTTGGTGCCTTTCTCCGCAGCTCAATTGGATGGAAAATTCATCTTCTGGATTTTTTTGCCCACGTTTGAAGGCTGTGGCATCCGTGATTGCTTGTTGAAACTGCTTGCTGAATCTAGTCGGATTCCATATTCTCGCAGATGATCTTCAATTTTTTCAGATCAAATCTTCAAATTTTGCTGATGATTCGGGTCCATTGTCTTCAAATAAGGTACTGTACCCAAAGAATGATAGGTTTCAACATAAGTTCCTTCCCTTCAAAAGTGCAATTTCTTGGCGGTGCATCGCCTGACAACTGGAGCACACGGCCACACAGGACTTGTCCGACGGGCAATAGAAACCTCGTTTGGCTTCCCGGATTCCGTTCGTGAGATTTATGTCAGACTACCCGGCCCAGTGAATATTGGTTTGTAACAAACCTAACAAAGATTGGAAAAGTGAAATCATACTAAGTGATAAAACATGATAAAACATATCTCTATCTCTTTTGGCTGCTATATCTATACATATATGAGTATATGAGTATACATATGCGGGCAACAAATCCCACATCAAACTCCCTACATGATACCGTGCACGAAACTAAGCAATAAATATGGAAAATCCATGGGGCAACCGACCCCAGGAAATGATCTAATGGGCGGATTTTCCATACGTTCATTCATTGGAGGGTACTCAGATGATCATCCCAGGTCGAAAATTGTTAGTACTTGTGGCACAGCTTGAAGTTCTACAATTGATTGGATCGCCAGAACCAATCGGATTTGAGACTAATCCTAAAAGCTTGTGAAACCTGGAGAATTGTGGTATCAATTTTGTAGACATAACTAACCCTCCATTTGTAGATGATTTAATATGATTTATATATCTATATTCAAATTTGGAAGTACAGTGTCCTTTCTTATGGAAAATTCTATGTAAATAATCTACACATGGAGCATGTTCCATCGCCATCCAAGATTACCGCGTAGGGAGATTCTCCATGGTTGACCATGGCCCAGAAAAGCAGGCAAACAAATGGTAGCAACGGTTGAACAACAGTTTAACCATGGCGAGATTCACCACTTCCAGGGATTTCAACATCATGTTTTTCTCGATCTAATGGATGCTAATATGCCACTGTCCTTAATTCTAAAATGCATTGGCTAGACTGTATGTCCATGATAGTCCTACTAATCACGTTGTTTGGTGTCATTCGCACATACTCATTAGCAAAAAAATCTACAATAATTGCCACTGATTCCACTGATAGTTACAAGCGACAATCATTAGCAGCTAATGATTCTATCATGCAAATGTGACCCAAATTCGTTGGCAAATCTCAGATCCGGATCCATCACCTTGGCCCGGGCCCCAAATCCAAGCTACTACCAGATTCTCGGCAGGTCAGGCTGCTCTCTAACCTGCAATGGCATGAATCGACTGTCCAATCTGACCACTGCTGAAAATTGTGTTGCAAACATATGTGAAGCATCAAAGAACATCTATAGAGTTTGGGCATTTTGGGGAAACTTACTCAGTTTTCCTCCCATCCTGTTTCCTTTTTGAATTACTATATGTGTTAAACAAACTGACTTATGTATATTCCGGAGGGGTCAATAGAAAGCAAACTTTGTCAACTTTCATAAGAAGAAAAGAAGGACCCCCTCATCTGATCGCATACTTTAACAGCCGCCAGACACTGAGTTTCAAAAATTCTTCAAACAACTAAGACCTAAACATTAGATCAAAATCCTTGAAACAACTTTTTTTCATACTTTTTACAGATCGCTCCGAGTACTCAGATATCGAAAAGAAACGAGCGTCGCTGTTTGGTCCGGTTCAGCCGCCTCTCGCCAGGTTCCAGGCCATCTGCCTAGCAGTAAATATGCAGGATGTCACACGATACAACTATAGCTAGAGCTATAGATTGTAATGAGGGTACCCCAATAGCTGATTTATCATGGAAAATAACCCAAAAACATGGATGATTTGGGGGATCCACCATTTTAGGAAACCTCCATATGATTCCATATATATGGTTGTATCATATAATATATACAATGATGGGGGAATAGAACTATATAGACATATATGGACTATAGCTATAGCATCATGGGGTTTATACAGCAACTTATAACTGATTTATCCTTCCCTTCGAAGCTTCTGGTGAACTTTCAGGGGGATTGACCCATATTAACCCCCGTTTGGGAATTGTTTACCGTGGTTTAGGTATACCCAAAACTAAAATATATAAAACCTCAGAACATGACATAAAATGACCATATGACATGTGGGTCGATTTTGCTACCCCTCAGCTTTGCCGCCTCGCGAGTCAGGCGTGGCCTCGAGATCCCGGCATGACTTCAGCATGACGCTTGCATGACTCAACTGGGTACATAGCCCTAGGTGGGTAGCCCAAGCTAGGAGGAAGATCTTTGATACTTGGTGGTTTCAACATGTATCAACTGCCAAAAAGTTGTATTGATAAACAGATAAACATATATAAATATAAATATCTCTGGCATCTCTGGAAAGTCTGGATCATCACTGATACACACTGAAAGAGGATCTTGTGCTGCTTCACCGCTTGGTGAAAGGACAGGTTTCCAGCTACCCCACATACGATGGTTTCTATGAAGCAGACAGGATCTGAAACCTGGTATCTTTTGGGAGCTCAATGGCTCAATACAGCTTGCACCGGACATGACTCGCCCTTGAGGTTTCATAGGGAATCCGGAAATGGGTTCCCAACTATGATGAATGCTGATGAACGATATGCCCAAATCTGAATTTACCAGACTTCAAACGTGGCGTGCCTTCATCGATATGAGAATTTTCTGGATGTCTCCAATGTTGGGATTCCATGCAAGCCTTCTGTGTGAATTTTTGGTTTTGAAAACAATCAACACATAAATTTGAGTTGGAAACATTGCAATGAGCTGGATGGATCACGATATTTCTTACTCTTCTTCTTCAACACACACTGTCAGGGTCTTGCAAAGAATAGGCAACGTGTGACCAAGTCACAAACAATGGGTGCCCAAAATTCGGGACCCCTCAAAGCCACAAAGCAAAACACATGCTTAGATCCTTTTTTTGATAGAGAAACATAGGAAAACCATGGAAAACCAATGGGTTTCGGGCAGCCAAATTCTGGGCATGCACACACACAAATGCACTCAGAAGTGTGTTGACCAGTTGACCTCTAGACTTCATTTGTATCCAAATTGTTGGTTCGTCTTCATTTCAACCCTAGGAGTGTAGACGCTCATAGATTTCTGAAACATTCATACAGGGTGTTTCAGATTTCGGGGACCCAAAAAATATGGACAACTCCAAATTCCCAACCATGGGGCCAATTTATGAAAGGTATACCCTCCAGGAAACTGGCAGTTTGCGAACTGGAAGCCACGGCCGATTTAAGTAGTTCGATGATTCATCCCTATTAAACATGGTGACTTTCCAGTTTTTAAAGCGTTAGTCATTACCAGAGGGTAAACTCATCCAAGTTAGATATACAGTTTGTCTATCATAGACAATCATAAACCCAATATTTCATAATATTTCACCACTTGCTCCAAAATATGAGGTCAACAAACATTATAAGCACAACAATTTTGGGTGGAACCCATGATAAACGATCATAAAATGAGGATTTTCATAAAAGGGGGATCCCCAATAGCTGGATGGTTGATAATGCAAAATTCTATTGCAATGGATGGTATGGAGGTACCCTCTGGTAAACTAACATAGCTATTGAAAATGGCCATCTATAGGGTAAAAATGGTGATTTCCCATAGTTATGTTAGTTTACCAGAGGGTACCCCCATTTTAGGAAACCTCCAAATATCGGCAACCCAATCTTCATCCGCGCTACCAATCTTCCGCCCAGCGCTTCCGCATCTGACGTGGCGAGTTTCTCGTTGATTTCATGGGCTGACCATGACCCGTAAAGGCCCCATGGCTTCAGATCAAAATATGTCAAAATAGCTGGTCAATTAATGTTCATCCTCCTAAATATATCATACTATAGAAATATATTTTAAATATGGTGCAAACGGCTTTGACTCATCACCAGATGTATAAACATGTATAGACCTAAAACCCTGCGAACAAACCAACAAACAAATTGGATAGTGTAACAAAAAAACATTTGAATGACAACAGTGGGGTTTGGTTTGGCCATGAAGATGTTGCTGTTGACACAAAATGAGGATTCGACCAACAAAAGTTGAGGTCCAGCCCTAAAAAAGACATGGTACGTGGGTGTATTATATGTGTTCTAACCCATACAACAGGAACAAACATAGCAAAATAGGATAAACTGATGGTAAAATATGGTAAAATTATGTGATTTCTGGGGTATTGACTGTATCAACGCAGGTAAAAAATCGCTGGGATGGACCAGGTGTATGTCCACGACACTGGCAACTCCGAAGTTTTTGGAAGAAAGGGTCTGGCAAGCCAGTGACTACTTGATGTCCATCAAATACTCTCTGACTATTTACATCCATTTACAATAGCCATGGAAAATGGCTCATTTATAGATGAACGTACTGAACATGGTGATTTTCCATAGCCATGTTTGATGACCGGAGGGTATCTATACTTCAGGAGGAACAAAGTTTATATGCTTCTTGAAGACTTTCCAGAACATCCATCTCAGTCAACCGTGGATCACATGATCATGTCCGTTTTGTGTGGCAGATGTGGGAGGGTCAATTATCACCGTCTTTTTAAATCTATAAGGTTTTAAAGCTTCTGGAGGGTGGAAATGCGACCGGGGTACGACAAAGCTCCATGCTAGGATTCTAAGGAGAAAGGGTGTGCAGAAGAAGAAACCAAACATGTTCACTGTCGGAAGCTCAACAAGCGCAACTTTTGTCCTACCAGTGCGTCACGGCACATGTGTAGCATTGCAAACAAAGAGGATGGAGACAGACGTGTGATGTGGAGTAATGACCAAACTGAAGCACATGCAAAAATCAGCAAATGACTTGGCAACTCCCACTAAATAAGCTTTTTGTACTCTTCAGTGTGTCACGGCACATGTGTAGCATTGCAGACACAGAGGATGGAGACAGACATGCTATGTGGAGTAATGACCAAGCTGAAGCACATGCAACTGGTGTGCTTCAGAAGAAGAAACCAAACATGTTCACTGTCGGAAGCTCAACAAGCGCAACTTTTGTCCTACCAGTGTATTCACCCAAAAAAAAACAACAAAAAGCAAACTCAGAGTCATTTGTCTCATTTGAATCAAATTTGAATCCATTTCACCCGCCGTTGGTTGTATCAAACATTGCCATTTGTGCCATCCCCAATCAATCCACGTGACTCTCCGCACCTGGAAGTGCAGTTCAGGGATCTCTGCACCGCGGCTCATCTGCATGCTCCCGGCCCTGCTTGGAAATGATGATTCATGTGATAGAGCCAGTAGAAAACACCAATTAGGGATGTTGATTTTTTTGGGGGTTACCTTGGTTTACCTGTTCATCCAATGTCATGGGTTGGCAGCGAAACATTGGCCAAATCGGACTGGTGTTCAGCTTCCAGTTTCACGAAAACAAGTCAACATAATCCATAGCACCCAAGAACCAACCCTTTGGAAATTTAACATCACCGAACTTGTTTGCTATGGAACATCAACATTTTTATCGGTACATCACCGAACTCGCCATGGGCCATTCCAGAGCTACGTGACATGACCGGGATTGTCGAAGCTGGATTTTCTGGCCGCTGTGTCTCTTCTAATGATCCAAAAACATGGCAATCTATAACTGTTCATGGGGGAAAACGTAGAGTAAATGATAGCAATCCAATTGTTTACCAGGTAAACACACGTATACAATTAAATAATATGTTGATATAATTTCATACATACTTTTGGGATACCAAAAATCATCACAGAACCATTTGTGGGGAATTGAGTCATGATGAGGGGCTCACTCCTTCAAGACCATGGTCATTCTATCTTCAGCTGAGACGCGCTTTGCGGAAGACAACTGACCAGCCTGGCATAGCGGTCGAATCATCCCCCAACCATTTCAAAAGAAAAATATGTCAACTGTCGAATATCCAAGGATAGATAGATATATAATATATATATATATACATATATACATATACATATGAGTTATTAGTATTGTGATAATATATTCTACATTGTCGTGGGATATTCTGGGATTGGAGGTTTCTGAAATTGCTGGAAAGATAACTGGAATGATGGAGATCGAACAGATCTTCTATGCGAGAAGCAGCTTTTTGGATTCATCCCCAGGTTTTCAGACAGATTCCGCAGTCGTGCCAAGGGGGGTCACTGGAGTGCGGCAAAAACGGACATGGTGAGATTTCAATCACAAATTCATCTTAAGTTTGATCAGATTTGGGGTAGGACCTTCGATAAATGCCTTTATTTGAGTGACATATGGTGTCCCATCCCAAGTTTGAACTGTTTTCTTCTCATCCCAGTTGCACACACCAACCGACTCAATCGTCCTGCAATGTAACATGGCAACAGACAACGGCCGAGTTGTAGTGGATGATTTTCCGATTCAGAACAGGAACTTCCTCATGTTTTTTTTTATGTTGAAACATGCAAAAACATGAAAATGGCCAGGCCAAAAGGTGTTTCACATCCCCAAAAAAAGTGATCTGAAGAGATGGCCGCCTGACGCATCAGGAACCGTCTCATCAAAGAGCCGCAAGGAGAGCGTGAAGCGCTTCCGACTATTCTGCACCTGCCAAGGCTATGGTCCAAAAAGCCACACATTTCCGAACATCATTCTGGAGATATGTCATTGTCGTATATGTATGTATATGTCGTGTCATGTTGTGTATGTAGACAATAAGGTACGTGGGGAAGCGTATGCGTGTGTGCGTGTGTGTGCGTGTGTATGGAATGTAATGTAATGCAAATGTACATGTAAATGTGAATATGAATGTAAATCTAATGCAACAGTATGGTATGGTATGTGTAGATCTGTATGTGGGCCACGATCAATATTTAATACATAGCTCTTAGTCATCAAATCTTGAAGAGTGCATTATCATTTTCCAGGTTTTCCAGTGCTAGCAAATATCATCGTTTCTAAAGAGTGTATTATTGTTTTCCAAGCCTCAGCTCAATTTTGAAACATCAAAATGCCACGAATCCTACTCTCTATTGCGGTAATTTTTTGGTTGTAGCTCATGTGTGTATACGTATACTATCCTCTGTGACCCATGCCATACAAACATATTATTGATCCTCACTGCTACACACGCACACACACTACATTGTACGACTATGACACCTAGTAGACCCCAAACCATATAGCATTCAAATTGATGAAAACAAGAAAAATGACAATAGTCAATAGTAGAATCAGTACAGTTCTGAACTCCTATTGGAACTTTTTACGATACCCTCTGGTTATTGAACATAGCCATGGAAAATTACCATCTGAAATACTTTAAATCATCTATAATTTGGCCATTTACCATGGCTATGTTAAATAACCACAGGGTATATATATATATAATGTATTTATACTTATACAGTTGATTATTATACACCCCATTCATATCCACATATATCCACTATATATATTATATAGTTGATTATTATACACCCCATTCATATCCACATATATCCACTATATATATAATTACATATATATATATATAGTTGGAACGTTCCATTACAAAGTTACATCCCCTTCCATTCATCAATCGTCTCGTGACTGAGGTCCTCTTTGGCATCAGCTCCAATGATTTGAGAACTCCGGTGTCATGCTGCGAAAATCCTCTATATAAATGGAGGTTTCTGGTTGGGAAAATCATCTCACTAAATTGGGGATTTTCCAGCAAGCCATGTGACAATGACCAAAGGGTATCTTTGCAAAGCACCAAAGAACTCTAGAACCTGTTGATAGGGAACATCTCTAGTTTTCGTGCACCGCACACGTGATTCCAAAAACATCAAATGTCGCCCTGAGGTATACTTAGATGTGCATCCCAGTTTGTGATCAGAATCCATCTATACAACCATCTACAAGCAGGGTATCCCATTTACGAGTAGTGTATAGTACTGTAGAACCTCATAAGTCAACCAGGTTGTACAGTTGTACAGCTCGCCTTGGCCAAGATCTCCGCCTCAAGGGTATGGTTCACCATGGAAACGGTCAGCAGTTGCTTTACCAAGGCCTCCGTACGGTCCTCGTGGGCGGCAACCCCCAGAATTTTGGGTGGTTTGTCATGTTTTCGTCTGACAACGATGAAAAATACACATCCATTGGTTGAAAAAACACCTAGTTTTCCCACCTTGAAATTCTCAGACTTGGGAATATATCAGATACATACATATACATGTATACATATATATGACTGGAGAAACTGAGTTGTTGAGTCAGTTTCCTCAACATGAGCTGCATCCCGCCTTGTTCACATGTCCTTGCCCTTTGTCTGTGGAGTATACGGCCAGGTTCGCCCCTGGAGCCTCTGGTTTCGTGTAGATGTTTCACTGCCAGAAAAAATCCGGGAATGATATGTCTAATCCTTTCAAATCTTATGGCTAAGTTGGTCAACATGGTTGAATCTGCTTGAGTCATGTTGAATATCCAAATTGCATCACTGAAGTATCTACTTGGATCATCTTGGATCTTCATCTCGAATGCTAGTTGCTTGATGAAATGGAGTAAACGTCAATCATCCTCTCTTTTTCAATGTATATCTGTATGAATTCATCTCTAATATTCAATGTAATGTGTGATCATGAATACGTAAGTATCCCTCTATTAATCTATTCAATTATATGATATTATATGAAATGTACCCATCATTTCATGGGACTTGCGTTCACCATCGCCCCAGGATTCCACGGTTCAATGTTCCTAGAACCATCTCAGGCCACCAGCTAGTTCACCCACCTCAAAGCAACTGGATTTATCAGCAAACATCGTGTCAATTGATGTAGGTTTTCCTAAAATGAGGATAGACCGCCAATTTAAGACATTTATAATGGAAAAAACTATGATGATCAACCGTTATCCCATCATTTTTTTGGCATATCCCTATTTTGAGACCCATCTCAATTCTCCATGAAACACCTGAGACTTCTCCCACGGAATCTTCGGCCTCCCATTTATGGGCGAATCTGGCCGCGACAGTCACTGCCTGAGATAATCATCCAGAAACTTCAAGCCATAGCTGGCCCCCGACATATTAGTCCTTTTTCGGATCACCATCCCATGTCTGAACATGACAAGTATTTAAACCAACGAAACAATCAAATGGATTCAAATGGTTGATCGAACATCTCGGGCTCCACGATTGCTGTTCGTTCGTATCAACCCATGCCGATGTTTTAAGTTGGGGTAGTAATCACAAGTAGAGGTGGAAATTGATGAAGTACAGCAGTCATCTCATGACAGCATCAAGCTGGTCCACGAGCTCATGCCGCGATTGTGCTTACTCATGTAAAGTAGACACAGGTGTCTCCTTTATAATCGGGGATAAAGCATGATAAAGCCATTTTCATCCGGAAAATGCTGATAAACCATGAGATTTGGGGATTCCTTCTTGGAGAATGCCACGCTAACTCTTATCATTCTTCGTGACTGAATTAAGATCACTGGACGGTGTGACAACCCCGAAGTGAGGCCGCGGCAGAAGCATTCTGAGCCTTGGCAAGACCAAAAAAGCGGCTTGCCAAAGACCCTGCTACTGTCAAAGCACCTGGAATCCTGGAATCTTGATTGAAGCTGTTTGGCGTGTCTCGAAATCTTTAAACAAACATAATTCATATTATCTATGTGATTACTTATAATTATACGTATATAATCATACTAACACTAAAAGGGTTTGTTTCCCCACACAAACAAACAAACAAGGAAAACAAACTATAATGGTTAGGAAACTCAATTCGTGGCTCCAACAGCTTCCTGCATTCACCATCGCGTTGGGGGCTGGAAAGATGGTCATAGGGGGGGTTCCTTGAGCTGCATTCGACAGTCATCCCCAACAAGAAATCGTAAAACCATGCATATAATCTAACTGAACAATATTAACACCGGGTAATCTAACTGAAAAACAATATTGAAATCAGGTCATATGAGTTAAAACCATGATAAAACCAGGCTATGTCACCCAAAATGGCTATGTGGTTCGGGCCAAGGCACCCATTGAAAAGCCATCAGTGTTGGCGCAGGATGAGCATAGTGGGGATCCAGCCATCTCAGCAGCTCCTATCCGGGTGACATTACCGGACAATTCATGAATGGATCGGTGAACAAAAATGGGGCTGTCTGGAAATGGGGTATATTGCAACTGCCACCGCTTGTCTGTCAGGTTTCGCCCATTTCGACATCGCTGGTGTCGTGGCTCACTCAGGGGCCCCTTTTTAGGACCGACCGTTGCTTGGTACCCCAACTACAACAACCTCCAGGCACCTTGCCCGAATAGATCTTGGTGGAATTGGTGGAAGGGGTGAGTTCAATATCCCTGCGTGCTCCAGCTACATTGGTAGCGGAGCGAAAGCTCCAGACCTTTGCTTCGCTCCACCGTTGAGAACATCACTGAAGGTGATAGCAAATCCGGGATCGAAACATAGATCTGCTTTTTGGCTAGTACTTGGACTATTTGCTGTACTCCAAGGACTTTTTGGCCGAGACCTTTGGCATCAGCCCTTTTTCTTTGAACTCTCAGGTGACACGACCTGAGCCCTTTGCAGGCCACTTTGGCCTATAGCTGCACTTTGCAGATGGCTTCTGAAAGGGAGCAAACAATCCCAACATGGGATGGCAGTGCGAGATCATGGAGGAGGTACACCCGTGAAGTTTGTTGGTATGTGAGGGGTACTGCTGTTGAGAAGCGCAGGTATTGCGCAACCAAGTTGGTTGGAAAGCTTCGTGGCCCGGCTCGACTTTTGGCTATGAGTTGGACTACAATGGAATTTGACCATACCAATGGAGTCCGAGATTTACTTCAACGACTGGCTGCATCACCTTTGGTCAGACAGACCTTGCCCAATGCTGCAGCTACGTGTCAACAGTACTTCAACTTCAGGCGCGAGACTGGGGAGGCCATGAATAACTTCCTGGTTCGTGAGGCTCTTGGCTACTCTGAGTTTGTCGAGGCGCTCTTGCTTTTGTATGAGGACAAGCAGGGGATTCGCCAACATGACAAAACTTTTGACTTGCCTGAGGAGGAAGCCGACTCCTGGCATGACTGGTGGCAAGCTGCAGATGAACCTGAACCTGATGGACATGATGGAGCTGAACCACAACGATCTCCAATTGGATCTCCTACATCACCGACGAGACCTACGGCAACTGGATCTCCTATGCGAGCAGCTGCTGCTGCTGCTGATGCAGGTGGCGATGGAACCACTGGCATGTCACCTATGCGAGGTGGCCGAGCACCTAGCTTTAGATCCGTTGGTGTGCCTGGATCTGGAACTGCACTTGATGCTGGTGGCATAGACGAGTTTTCTTTGGCCGACAGTTTTGTTTTGGGTGTGCTACGTGGTTTCGTCTTCTTCAAGCTGCTGGACTCTCTGCGGAGGACAAGCGCGACATCCTGGCCTCTACGAAGGGATCCTTGGAATTTGATGTTGTGACCCGAGCTCTTCAAACTTTGTGGGACGAGCAGTTCCTGGGACATCGACCTACTTCATTGCGGAGCTCTATGGGCAACTATTTCCATGAGACCTTCAACGCTGCTGAGGAGACCTATGATGACTGGTGGGTTGATGAGTCCTACGAGGGCTACTGGGCCGATGAGTCATGGGACCCGAGTTGGGAATCATGGCATGATGCTCAGTATGGTCAATCTGACCAACAACCTCATCACGAAGAAGATCCTCCTGAAGATCCAGCCCTACAAGAATCCATGCAAGCTGAGAAGGAAGCCGAAGCCTTAGCACTGCAGGCACAGCGTACTTGGTCTGAAGCTCAGCGTGCCACTGCGATGCTGCGAAAGGACCGTGGATTTGGTCATGTGAACAAACCCCCAAATGATGGCAAATGTTTTCTTTGTGGTGGCAACCATTTTGCGAGAGATTGCCCCGATAGAATGCATCCCTCCTTCAACAAGGGCAAAGGCAAGGGCAAGTATCCAAACTCTTACATGGTAGATTGGGAGACTGCCGAGCTCTATTACATGAAAGGTAAGGGAAAGAATAAAGGTAAGAAGGGGAAATCCAACCACTTTGTAGACATGAATGCCTTGTGGAAAGGTAAGGGAAAAGGGAAGCCGCCAAATGCTTCCAACCGTCCACCCGTGAATGCCTATGTGACTGAATCCATCTACGGCATGGAGATGAAGCATACCATGAACCTGCATTCTGCCAATGCTTCGACCTTGAAGCCCGGCCAAGCTCTTTTAGATTGTGGTGCCACAGCCTCTGCAGGGCCTGAGGATTCTGTAAAGAGCCTGATTGGCGCCATCATAGCAGCTGACAGACAGACTTCTGTGGTCATTTCGAAGTATATGCGGCCGTATTTCAGGTTTGGTAATGGTTGTTGGGGTCAAGCAAACTACAAGGTATCCATCACCTCCAAAGCATCAGGGAGTCCAAGAACGTTTCATATGTATTGTTTGCCCAATCCTACTTCAACTGACAAGTCCAACATGGTTCCAGTTTTGGTTGGTATGGATCATTTGAGTGGAAAGGATAGCCCCGAGTCAGCCCTCACCATCGACTTCAACACTGGTTTGGCTATTGAATCATTGAATCCATCTCCTACCATATATCAACTACCATGTAACCATAAGGGTCACTATGTTCGGGACATTGTCTACTACCTCACATTGGGTCATACAAATCATGAAGGAAATCCCAGCATCCATGTTCTGGAAGGGTCAGTGCAGTCAGCCGAGTTGCAAACGTTGGAATTTCATCCAGTTGAGTTTTATGACATGGCCATGCAAGACCGTATTCATGATCAACATGTTTTGGAACGATCGAAACGAAACCTTTTTGCTCTTCATGCACGAGTACATGGTCATGCGGAATCGAATGCTGAAGCCACTCTGGCTTCAATGTGTCCAACGGAGGACAACCTGAAACCCAGCAATTCGATAGCATCCGCTTCCTGTGAACCGCCATCCAATGGCTCAGGAACTTCGCCAAGAACAAGTCCGGGATGCTGTGAAAAAGGCAACGCCAAAGCCTGCACCATCCAGACCTCTGGATCCGGAGCGGACGATGGGACACGATCCTCGAGATCCTCGTTCCGACTCCCAGCAATGGCCATGCTACGGAGCCCACACTCCTGCGAAGCCTCAGGGGAACACTCATGGAGCATGGACCCATTGCGCAACTTGCAACCTCAGGCTCCAGTATGTGCCGAAGAAGGGAAGCACCAGTGGCTCCACCAAAACCGAGAACCCTGTGATGATCACCAGAATGCTGCAACGTCTGCAGCCGATGATGGGCGAGTATCGTCCAAACCAGCAGATCTGTGCGGCCATGGTGAAGCTGATCGAAGCGGAGGAAGTCTTGGCGACCTCCATCAGCCATGTGATGGAGTCTACAACTCAAGCCTATCCGAAGGCCAAGGCAAAGATGAAAGCAAAGGCCAGTCCGGCCGTGTCTCCAAGCTCAACGCATTGGAGTGTTGTGGAGAACGAGGGGATCACGCAAGAGGAGCTGAACAAGCACCTGACGGCAGAGGAGTTGAACCAGATGGAACAACTTCTTCGAGAACGCCAAGCTGCTGCCCAGGCATCAGTTCCCGACGAGATGGACGAGGGCGAGATGGCATGATCGCCAACTGCTCAAAGAATGTCCGCTTTTCTGAGAATGCCCTGACTCCACAGAATGCCAAGGTTTCCAAGAATGACTTGCTTTCTGCGAATGCCAAGCCTTTTGAATATGCCAAGCCTTCAAAGAATGACCTCGCTTCCAAGGAGACCTTTGTACCTGTGAATGTCAAGCCTGCCAAGAATGACATCGCCACAAAGAATGTCAACACTTCCATGACCCATAAGATGGCTGCCAAGGTGATGTTCCTGGCGACAACTATGGTGGCGATGGCAACTACGGCATTGACTTCATTCTCTTTGGATGATCGCGATGGACTTTGGGAAATTGCTTGTGCGCCTCATTCCTGGCTTTCAGAAGCTGCTCAACGGCAAGGTCTACATCCTCGCCGCATCAACCTGGAAGCTGGCTATGACCTCTATAAGAAGGAGACATGGGATCACCTTCGAGCTCTACGGCGCAAACATCGTCCACGGCGATTGTGGTGGTCACTTCCATGTACCTATTGGTGCCCTTGGACTTCTCTGAATTACTCTGGGCCTGAACGACAACAAATCTTGGAAGATCATCGACGGCGAGAACGACGTCTTCTATGGCAAACTCATGAATTTCTGGCGGAGGCCTTAGATGAAGATCCTGACCTGCTGATCTACTTTGAATGGCCCCATCCTTGCTTTGGTTGGAGCCAGAAACCATTACTTGCCATCCAAGCTCTTCTACAACGACATGGTCAAGACTGGCTGGAATGTCGAATTGATGGATGCCGCTATGGCATGCAAGATGAAGACGGCAACTTTCTGCGGAAGAAATGGATGGTCAAGACCAATGACGAGTACTTCCACAATGAGTACCGTTGCAAAGTTTGTCATGGTGGTCATTGTCATGGCCGAATCGAAGGTCGTGAAACCAAGAAGTCTGCCTACTACCCGTGGAAGATGGTTCAATCCTTTGCCCGGTTTTGGGCCAAGCAGACTGTTTCCACACGACAGCTGCGTCGCATGAACTTCCACGAGGTGAATGAGATCGAAGATGCTGACCTCCTTGCAGCTTCAGCAGCACCTGAAGATGATGAAGCAGCTGCTGAACTTGAGGCCCAACCTGTGCCAAACGTTGTGGCTGAACCACCAACTGCTGCCGAACGTGAAAGATGGAAGGCCAAGTTGATGCACTTCCACAAATCATCAGGTCATTGCTCTACCAGAAATTTGACACGCATTGTGAAGGACGCCAACCTTGAGCCTTGGAAGATCAAGATGGCCCAGGACTTCACATGCCCTATCTGTGAGAGCCTCAAGCCTGGTGGTGTTTCAAGCGGCAATGTTCCTCCAGCTGCAACACATGCGCAATTTGGACCTTGGGAAGCTCTTGGACTTGACGCTTCCGAGTGGGTTGTGCCCGGCCTCAACAAGAAAGTGAAATTTCTCCTCATGATCGACTATGCCACGCGACTTCGCATGGCTGTTCCTCTTATGGAGCCCTACGGCATCACTGCCTTGAAAACTGAAAGCTCAGCTCAGGTGATTGAAGCTTTTGCCAAGGGATGGCTTGCAACTTTTCCAAAGCCTCACATTGTCATCCCCGACAACGGCATGGGCTTCGTGGCAAAGGAATTTGCTGACTTCTGCCGCGACCAAAACATCGAGCTGAGCATGCCAGCAGAAAAAGAACCATGGGCTCATGGCCTTGTTGAAAGCGCCATGAAAGACTTCAAGCATACTGCAACAGCCATCCAGATGGACAACTTTGCCCAGGATCCTACAGTGACCATTGCACTGGCTGCCTCAGCATTGAATTCTACTGAATTTGTGAGCGGCTACAGCTCTCACCAATGGGCCTTTGGCCGTGCCTACACCATCAGCGAAGAAGATCGCCGACTCTTTGCTCAACTTGGTGATCGTGCAACTTTTGCATCAATGGTTGCTGCTCGACAACGTGCTGAGGAGATTGCCACCAAGACTCGTGCCCAGCGCATACTGACCAGACTTGGCAACAGCAAGGCTAGACAGCCCTTGCGACAATTCCAGATTGCTGACCTTGTGAAGATCTGGCGAAAAGTCTTGCCAAGTGATGCCTACAAGGGACCACGTGGTGGCATGAAAAGAACCAGTCGCCCTGGCTGGATTGGTCCTGGCAGAGTGGTCTTCACTGAACTACTTCCAACACAAGATCGAGATGATCCACGACGACATATCGTTTGGGTTCTGCTGCATGGCAAGCTCTTCAAATGCAGCGTCCACAGTGTCAGGCCAGTGACACCTGTTGAACGTTTTCATCATGATGTTCACTCCAAAGAAGATGTCACCAAGATGAAGTCTCTCTCTGACTTGGTGCCTCATCGTGAATTTGTGGACATCACGGACGAGATTCCAGGCCCTGATGATCCTGAATTTCAACCACTACCACCTGACCCTGACCAGTCAACAGTGGTTGTGCCCGCGATGCATATTTGGGGCAAAAAGGGTCTCAAAGATGATGACTGGAGAACGATTCATCGTTCAACGCCACTTGGACTTGGCGAACCAAGCTCTGCACCTCTCCCTGGACTTGGAAGTGCTTCGAGCTCAAGGCCACTTGGACTTGGCCAATCATCCTCTTCCCAACCTGCTGGTCTGGATTTACCAGCCAAGGATGTTCCAGTCAATGACTATGGTGATGATGGATATGAGCCTGAATCTCCAATCCATGATCCTCCTTCAGCACCACATCCTGAAGAGCCTGAACACAAAAGGCCCAGAGGATTGGACTATGACCTCAAATGGGTTGAACAACTTCAACAAGATGCGGCACAAGAAGCCAATACGATGGATATCTTCTCTGCTCTTCAAGATCCTTGCGTTGAAGAGGCCTTCATGATCTCCTTTGACCTCTCCATTGACACTCAACGTCAACGGAAGATGATCGAACGCAATCCAGTGCTCTACNGAGGCCTTCATGATCTCCTTTGACCTCTCCATTGACACTCAACGTCAACGGAAGATGATCGAACGCAATCCAGTGCTCTACTTGACCAAAAAGATGAACGGTGCTGAAGTTCAGTTGACCAAACTTTCTCCTGAGCACCGAGCACTTTTTGAACGAGCAAAGACCCGTGAAGTTGACAGCTTCTTGCGCAACAAAGCTGTCAGGGCCTGCCTGGACAATGAGGAGATCAAGAGAGCAGTGGACACCCGGCGAATCATCAAAGCCCGATGGGTGTTGACTTGGAAGGCCATTGCTCCTGATGAGCGAGAAGATGCCGAAAAAGATGCGACATCAAACCCCAATACTNGGCCGAAAGGCCAAGGCGAGGATAGTCTTGTTGGGTTTTCAACACCCCTCGCTCTTGGACCCTACCTTCAAGACCTCTGCGCCAGTGCAGTCAATGGTGGGGAGAAACTTACTGTATCTCTTGGC
>BGPT01002173.1:12635-23107 GCA_003297045.1 Symbiodinium sp. clade C Y103 | reverse complement strand
TACCCCAACTACAACAACCTCCAGGCACCTTGCCCGAATAGATCTTGGTGGAATTGGTGGAAGGGGTGAGTTCAATATCCCTGCGTGCTCCAGCTACATATATCCCATTTATAGCATTTAACAGCCATTTCAAAGGGAAAATTGATGATTAACCAGTGGATGGAATGGGGTACACGATTTTCAGACAAACCCATCTTCACCAACAAATGGAACGTGGAATCTGATGAGCCTGGGTCCAGTTGTTCTATGAGGCCTCGCACATGTGACATGTGCCATTCCTGTGGTGACATTATGAATAGTTTGGCATCTCTAATGATTTAGGCTTGAGGGGTTAGGAATCAGAGAATTGTCTGGTGATATTATGAATTCAATGAATTACACATGAATAGTAAAAGGCAACATGATAAATTACACCATGTTATAATGGTAAAGTATGTAGTGGTGAACTAGAAGTGATCACTACATTATGCGGCAATATAATGACAATCAGTGAATACCATTGATAGTACTCAATCATGAATGGACCATGTAGACATCATGTAGACCAATATCCAATTTTGACATATTCACGTGGGATACACACAATCAGGGAAAACATTAATACAATCCTAACAAAAAAAGCAGTGTCATCAGTCGATGTTGATAGAGACTTGTGCCACCGAAGGGATGTGTCCTTTGTTATCAAGGTCTGAGCTCCAGTTGGTTCAGTAACCTTAAGACTGGCAACTGCACATATGATTACTGCAAATGCAAACCGTTGTCTTGAGCACAACAAGCGACAACATCATGTCTACAAACTAGCAAAACACTAGTGCTCAGAATTCAATCTTTGGTTTTCATTGTCTAAGCAGTCTATGCATGGATAACATTTGTGTAGACCCTTACGCCCTACACATGCGTCTAGGCCAAGATTGGATAACCACCCAAAAAAGCGGATGGATATTAAATGTAAAATAACAAAAACGACCAACAAGTCCAGTACCCAGGCTTTTTCGAATGTGATGAGGATAGCAATAACAATAATTACAAATAAATACTAGTCATGATAACAATAATATGTCCAATAGACAAGACTATTGAACATAACATAAATATCCTGGTGATAGATATCCATGTATATATATATATTATCCATAATACTGATGAAAAGTGTAAGAGTCTCAATATTCCATCAACAATACCGTATATCTTATGATTATCATCAGTATTGTTTAGTGATCACATAGAATATTTTCTACCAACATGAATGAACTATTAGTGAACACAATGGTTATGTTGTTATTACTGTAGATTATCAAGATAGTAAACCATTAGTATGCTAAACGGCTAAACATAGTATTAGTATGGTGATTAGCGTAAATGATAGTTTGCCATTAGTACGTGTACGACGAACTATTTCTATCGCTGTGATGGGTAACATTGATTAATCCCATTGACATTCAATGATTCTGACAATAGTAAACACCCCATTCATAGAATCAATATCCCAACAATTATACTAGTACTATAGGTCTTCTAATGTTCTTATGTTTATCAATTTAATAGTATGTACTACAAATAATATGATAACTTCAATATCATGTGTGTCATGATATCAATTCATGGAATGATTATTCGTTGATCTGTTTGAATATCGTCTGTGACAACTTCCCCAATTGCTGGCAAAGCCGCGAGCCGTGCTCCTCTGCTTGTTGTTTCACCTCTGCCACCTGAGTTTTGCCGGCAATCGGGACGTGGGGCCTGCTGAGGGTGCCACGAAATCTGGATGTTTCACACACAATGAGGGACAGTAATGGCATCATGATATGGATACAATGGAATAATATGGGGATAATACTGATAATACTATATCATCATAATGCGGATAAAACAACATAGAATCTGCGGCTTTGGTTGAATATACAAAATCAACCAGAATGTGCGGGGATGTAACATGAATATGATAATGGATAAACAAATCAAATATAAAACGGGGATACATGCATAATTGACAAATTTCTTAAACCCATACAAAGCCAACCATTTTCAGCCATATGTGAGTGTATTGTAAACTAGGGGAACTGCTCGAACCCAAAAAAGTCATCGAAGTTACCGATCATGTTTCATTGGAACGAAATCAATGGTGAAACGGAGGACCCCAATTTGGGAAATACCCTCTGGTAAACTAACATAACTATGGAAAATCACCATTTTTAATGGGAAAATCAACTATTCCTATGGCCATTTTCAATAGCTATGTTAGTTTACCAGAGGGTACCCATATGTATGGGAATGGAATGGGATGTAACCACAAACAAAATAAAGCGAACAGTGGGAAAAAAAACACAGCAATCACATGATTCAAATGAGCATAGAGGAAACAATTCTTCATGGAGATACCAGCAAAAACAATGGAGGGAGTATCTACACTAGGCAGGCATGGCAAGTACGAAATCAGTGATCTACAGTAGTTATACCTACCTGTAGAAAAAATGTTCAAGAAAACATGTGACAAAATAAAAAAAGGAAATCATTGATAAATTGATTACGACCAACAAACAAACTCGTCCAAGCAAATGAGCCATCCCTGCCACGCCTATCACAGGGCACGAACCAGCTGGGGTTGATCATCAGGCAAGGTCACCAAGCAGCTTCAAACATGGTGAGTGATTCGGATTGTTGGTCATTACAGACACAGTGCGGGTGGTTTGAATTAACTTCTGATATTATCATATAATATCATATAATTAATCCTATGTGTGTTTGTAAACAAGCCGTGGAGTGGGATCATAATATTGTCCAACAAGAACAATTTTCGGTCTTGTCGGTATATACATCTACACATGTAAATGCCCTTATGTTTTCTTATGTTCGATCGTTTTTTCGTGGGCCACCGTGTTTAGATCTCGAGAGAGCCACCAAGATTTCAGTGTCACAGTAACATTCTGAGGCCTCTGGTAACCAAACATGGCAGAAAATGCCCCACAAAAGGAGGTTTTAATAGGAAAATCATCTGTAAATAGAGGATTTTCCATGCCAAGCTTGATATCCAGAGGTAATGGGATGCACCTATGCACGTTTTCCTTCAATCGGTGGACCGAGTACTCAAGCATGTCATCGATCTGCTATGCGAAACTGTGAAACAATCGAATCGCTAGCAGAGAATCCACCAAGAACATAGACAAAACTGGAACTCATCAAGATGCAATAACACATCTTTTGCACTTCTCATATTTATGTATATTCCATTATATTCCCATAGATTCACATGTATATTTTCCGCTCAGAACCACCATTGGTTGTTTTGAACTCCGGTCCTTCCAATTTGCCCAGACATTTCCTGAAAGCTGCACTGGGCTTCCCAAACAGAGCGCCGCACTGGAGCAGTCAGATCAATCCTCATCTTTCGCATCTTTCGTTCGTCAATTGAATGTGGGTAAAACAAGGTATCGGCGCCAGTAGCGACCTTGAGGAATTTGACCATTGTTCAAAATGCCAACTGCTCAAAACCTGCGTTTCGGAGCATTTTTGCATCGAATGGAGAATTTAGATGCGCCAAATTCATTGGTATTTGCAAGAGGNTCAAAATGCCAACTGCTCAAAACCTGCGTTTCGGAGCATTTTTGCATCGAATGGAGAATTTAGATGCGCCAAATTCATTGGTATTTGCAAGAGGGCCAGTTTTTTTTTTTAATTCCTCCACAGTTGATGAGGTTTTCAAGAGATTTTTTTTCAAATAATTGCGATTTGAGGTTTTCGCACTTCAATGTCTATAACATGGTCTTGAAGTTTGAGTCCAGCACACGTAATGTCATCAGAGCTCTTTGTTTTCTCATCTTTTCTTGTTTGCCATTTTGGCAAGATCTGCTAGGAGATTGTCACGGTGGTTGAAGCGAAACACAAAAGCCCAAACGTACTCTTCAAGTNCTTGTTTGCCATTTTGGCAAGATCTGCTAGGAGATTGTCACGGTGGTTGAAGCGAAACACAAAAGCCCAAACGTACTCTTCAAGTCGTGGGTTATCCTTTTCGCCCCATCCAGCACGAGTGCGCAGGGTATATGGAACAAAACGTTTCAATTGTCGCCAAATTTGATCTAAGGTTTGAGTCCCTGTTAACTTTGGANGCACGAGTGCGCAGGGTATATGGAACAAAACGTTTCAATTGTCGCCAAATTTGATCTAAGGTTTGAGTCCCTGTTAACTTTGGAAGTTTGCGCACTTTGGCTAACTTGCTGAACTGGTTTTTGATGTACACCACATTTCGAACGTGCATCAACGTAGCATGACGTATGTGCAGAAGTGTGGGAGAACGTGCATCAACGCAGCATGATGTATGTGCAGAAGTGTGGGAGAACGTGCATCAACGTAGCATGACGTATGTGCAGAAGTGTGGGAGAACGTGCATCAACGTAGCAAGACGTATGTGCAGAAATGTGGGAGAACGTGCATCAACGCAGCATGATGTATGTGCAGAAGTGTGGGAGAACGTGCATCAACGTAGCATGACGTATGTGCAGAAGTGTGGGAGAACGTGCATCAACGTAGCAAGACGTATGTGCAGAAATGTGGGAGAACGTGCATCAACGTAGCATGACATATGTGCAGAAGTGTGGGAGAACGTGCATCGACGTAGCATGACGTACGAGTATGTGCAGAAGTGTGAGAGAACGCACAGTAAGGTAGCATACAATGTGTGTTGCAAGCCAAATGAACGTTATTAGCCCACCCCCCCCCACCCCCCCACCCCATTATGAAAATATGCGTTTTCCTATGGGGTCGTTAACAGCGCCATTAGCTAAAACAAAGCCATAAACATCCCCAAATTCACCATAAACAAATGATGGGTGGTTTATCATTGTTTTACCCACATTACATGAAATCTGTAGGTTTTGAAGACTACCTGGTAACCTGTGTCTGCTTCAGTGCTTAACTTGCCCCAACTTTTTGAAGATGAATGGTGGGGATGGATCAAAACACATTTTACACCATTTTGCCTAATTTTTGGAGGGATGACCACCCATGATTACCATCCCCAGGCCAATCAAACCATCGTCCACAGGATTTTCAGACACCAGGGCACTTGTTCAACTCTAGCATCCAGCAAACCAGCATGAGCAGTGGATTCTCCTATTTTTCTTTGCATATATACTTAAGTACCAGTAGTACCGCACAAGGCGGTGGCGGAAGTTTCAAAAATGGCAAACCTATAGAAGAGGTTCGTTGTTGTAAGTCATGGATGGCAGAGCAGATCCATTGATGGATCAAAAGGTGGTTGGAGCGTCGGCCTATCTATCTGTCTATCTATCTGCCTGCCTAACCTACTGACTAACTGACTAAGTGACTAACTAACTAACTGACTGACTGACTGACTAACTGACTGACTGACTGACTGACTAACTAACTAACAAACTAACTCACTGACTCACCGACTAATTGATTAACTGACTAACTGACTAACCGACTAACTGACTAACTGACTAACCGACTAACTAACTAATTGACTAACCGACTAACCGACTACTTGTAGTTGTAGTTGTCATGTAGTTGAAGTTGCAGCTGTAGCTCTTGTAGTTGTAGTTGTAGTTGTCGTGTAACATTCCGAAACGAAGCAAATCTGCGAGACTCTCTCCATTTTCCAAGTGGACAACATCAAAAACGAAGCAGTTCTGCGAGGCTTCCTTCAAAAATGGAAAGATGAGTGTGCAGCTGACGGCCTCGTACCAATGCGTTTAGCGATTTTTCCATGCCATGTCTTTAAAGTACTGCGCCTGCCACGAAAACGTGAGGCCAGGTCATGCGAAGTGCTGCACCTGTCACGCAAAATGACTTTGCCAGACCTGAAGATCTGATGTTCNTTAGCAAACCTGAAGATCTCATGTTCCAAAATGCAACCCCTCTCAGGAAATCAGCGCCCTGACCTCTTAACATCTCTGCTTGAAGTGTCTCTTGTACTGTGCCTGCCACCAAAAATGCATCTGTGGAAATCATCTTCTAATGTCCCACGCCTGCCATCAATTTTGAAAATGCTACAAGACCCACACGTCTAGCTCACTTTTGACAAGGTGCAGAATCCGTTGCGCCTGCCACACAAAACGACGTCTGGACGTCCAAAAGTGGTCCGAGCATGTGGTGCTTTTAACATTTTCACTTCCAAATGTGCTTCGCGCCACAGCNGCCACACAAAACGACGTCTGGACGTCCAAAAGTGGTCCGAGCATGTGGTGCTTTTAACATTTTCACTTCCAAATGTGCTTCGCGCCACAGCGCCGTGCACTTTTTGCACATCTCAACTTCCAATAGCGCTCCGAGGCTGACAGTTTTTAACACTTTTTACTTCCAAATGTGCTTCGCGCCACAAGGGCGTGCACTTTTTCCACAGCTCAACTTCCAAAAGCGCTCCGAACCTGACAGTTTTTCACACTTTTTACTTCCACATGTGCTTGGCGCCACAGCGCCTGGAAAAACACAGTGTTTCGCGACTCTCCTACCTTTTCGCGCACCTGCATCTCTTCTCTTCTGACTTTCTTCATCTTATGACTTTCTTCATGGCTGTGCTCTGTCCATATTGTCGGAAGGTTTAGCTTCTAAAGTTCCTTCGATAATGTGTGTATATATATATATAATTATATATTATGTATATCCGATTCATCAATAAAACCGTTTTGAACCCATGCCAGTTCCAGATGCACATGTTTGAACCATCCATCCCTGACACCCTGCAACTTCAACCAGACCAGCCATGTGTGTCCAAGACAGCAACCCTCCAACCCGGTCCTAAAACCCACCATATTACACCATGTTGATCCATAAAAGGCTGTAAGATTTGAATGGATTGAGTCCAAATTCTCAATGATGTTCAATGGATCAGTTGAAAATGTAAGCAAATCTACATGTCTTCTTTCAAAATCTGGCAAGTACAGGAGGGTTTCAATCAACCTTCCCCTCAACCTTCCCGCTCTCCTTTCCCGCCGGCCCTGAATCACAGCTGCACGCGAGGCATTCCACCAACCACGGACTCAGGGGAGAGCAAGGGCAACGACCATGAAGTCAGAACGGCAGGGCGGGTTTGTCGAAAAACTGGCAGGAGATCAAAGTTAAACAATATGGGGATTTACCATCACAACATGATTTAACTATATGGAAATGGGATATAGAACCAACAATATTTGTGTTGTCTCAACATGGTGGATATCCATCATGATAATCATTCAATGAAATTGTGGGTACCCTATGTTCAAACAAACCCAATTGGTTGAAGGGAACATTGCACTTGAAATCTATTTCTAATGGTGATAACATGCGTTAAATAACGGTTTTCCTGTGGATTTATCCGTAGTCAAATCAATCCATTGCCCCAGCTTTGCAGCTCGAGTGCGCCCCTCTCTCTATATATATAATACATATAATATATATATATATATGAACATGTAATTGTACGTGTATTCCCTATTTCTATTCCCTACTCCACATTCTTTGACAATCTATGACAAGACCATATTTTGACCTGATGCATATCTATAAACAAGCGGAAGCACACTAAGAGGGCCATTAAAAAGTCCTTGATTTCAGGAGAAACACATGATTTGACAAGGAAACGTGATGGTCTATGTAGCTTCATGACACATCCCAGCTCACGAGTTTATGATATTTTGTCAGGGATAGATTGAAGCGTATTCTATTTTATGTAACTAGTGCCTGCTACAACACCAAGAAAAAACTCCAGGTCGGTCCAGGTTTTCTGAAACCAGCTCTACACAAACCGGATCCCAACCGCCAAAAATATCACATCAAAAAAATATCAAACAGCAAATAGATGGATGTACACCCTAAATAGATGGGAAACACTACGGGTTTCGACCCATCCCCAAATCTGGTGTGCCTGCACATGTGACGGATCAATTCAGATTTTGTGATATTTCTTTCAAGGGTCAAATATATGATAATATATGTACAGTATATGTAATATTCAAGGCTAATGATCAATTTCCCAACTTTTCCTATTAAATTTGTTCGCCCCAACCCGGACGTTTCACCATACCCAACCGGGTAGTACCATCAAGTTATCTTAGTAAGGTATAAAATCCGCCACCCCCTCTGGCAAATATGTGGATTGGGGTAGCAATATCAACTTATCTTGACAGGGGATAAAAATCCGCCACCCCCTCTGGCAAATATGTGGATTGGAGTAGTAACACATCAACTTATCTTAATAGGAGATAAACATCCGCCACCCCCTCTGGCAAATATGTTCATTGGTGTAGTAACATCAACTTATTCATCAGACACGGTGAAACGTCAGGGTTGCAGCGAATTTGTTTTTTGAGGGTCCCTCATTTCGAATCCTTTTCGTAAATGGGTGAACTAGGTGTGGTTAAGTCCTTCTACGGCCTTCTAAGTCCTTCCAAGTTCTTTCTCAAAGTCCTATTCGAAGTCCTTGACACCACTTACTAACCTCTGGTAAACTAACATAACTATGGAAAATCACAATTTTTAATGGGAAAATCCACTATAAATGGCCATTTTCAATAGCTATGTTAGTTTACCAGAGGGCACCCACTTTCTTGGGTTACCATAGATGATCCATCCTCACCGCCATGGCACAGATCAACTTCTCCACCTCCATGAACAGATCCCCTTCGGAGGTCAGCTGAAGCTCCTCCTGGTCCGGTTGGCCCAGAACTGGTGTTTTTTTTAAATACAAAAATTAGAGTCCGATATAGTCCAAAGGTGAGTTTGGTGTAGTATAAACGGAAATTAAAGAAGGATAAGTGGCACCTGAAATGATGGATGTCCATAGTATTGAAAAGGAATAGTGACATAGTGTTTATTTGATAAACAAATACAAACCTAAATTATATAACTCTAAATTGACTATAAACATCTAAAATTAGCATATGACAACCTTTGGGTTTGGATGGAATTTGGGCCAGACAAAAATCACTCAGCCCCCGCCATGGAAATTTCTTCCAAGGCACATCCAAGGGTTGCAGGATGGCAGCTTCGGCCTCGGATTCGCTGCTGCAACCAGCCAGGGCTGCAACTACCTCGAGACGGATGTCTTCATGGTTCGGAAACCACATGGATTTTACCATCCAACTTGGGGCCCATTAATCATGGAGAGATAAACTGGGAACAATGGGGATATGATGGGAGATCTTAACACACAATACTTGATATTTGGGTGTTTCTGATAATTGGGTGTTAACCTCGAGACATGGCCCTTGAATGGAGAAAATAATGATGATTGACCAGTGGATTCAGTGGACGGAATTGGGTACACTGTTTTCAGACAAACCCATCTTCACCAACAAATGGAACGTGGAATCTGATGAGCCTGGGTCCAGTTCTTCTATGAGGCCTCGGATATGTGACATGTGCCATTCCTGTGGTGACATCCCAACTGAAGGAAAACATGCACGAAACATCACGAAATCTTTCTTTACCGATCTGAACTGGAGGGTCTTCCCGTAAATAATTGTTCGCCAACACGCATGGTGACCACAGCTCTAACAGCCTAACGGCGCAACAAATAAGTGGCACACCAAACCGACCCCCAAGTGCTTGCAGCACGCAATGCCCACCGCGCGCCTGCCACTGCCATCGTTGAGCCCTGCTAGGCGCACTGGCTTTCGTCGGCGGAGGTTCCTGAATATAGTCGAGCAACAAAACTTCCGGACACATGGGAATTTTGCATGGTTTTTCAAGCATGTATACGCTGCATGTATACACTTGTTTTTTTTTATCTCCGGCTATGGCCACTGAACAATCATGGGGGATCCAACCCACCAAAACGGAAAACAAAATCAACACGACCGGAGATTCAATCAACAATTTCGGGATACCAACATTGATGGGAGGTGTCATCAAGAAAGGGCACAAACAGCAAATTGGTGAGCAATTTCATGCAATTTCCCTTAAAAATCATGAGGGTTGGATGATTGAATGCATGGGTTTCCACCACTCAAATTGTGGGCTACAGCATGCTACGTATAACTACGCAACTTCAAACGGCTTCATGGTGAATTCCTACTCCCACTCCAAGTAAGCGGAATGGCGTTCATGTCATCATGCCCAACTCCGAGCACACCTAAACGACGTAGTCTAGTCTAGTCTCCAAACTGCAAATGCAAACCAATGTTTCATGGTGGCCCCGCAGCCAAATAGAGACCGCCCCGATAGGGTAGGGGTCCCCTACTTCTTCAAGGCGGCCGAGGATTGCCGCTGCGAGGGGTGTATCCGACACCGTCTCACATTGGCGCACCAGGACCGCCCGAAACCATGTGCCTGGATGTGCGCAATGGCACGAAACGGCGGCAACAAGAACAACAGCAACAACAACAACAAGAACAAGAGCAAGAACAACAACAACGACGACGACGACGACGACGACGACGATGACGACGACGACGCCGACGCCGGCGACGACGACGACGACAAGGACGACGAGTGCGCAGTGGCACGAAACAAAAAGAACAGCATTGGATGTGCGCAAT
>BGPT01002173.1:499-12221 GCA_003297045.1 Symbiodinium sp. clade C Y103 | reverse complement strand
CCCTGCCTTGTTGAAGAAGAAGCCCCCCCCCACCCTTGAAGAAGTCCGGTATCCCTCTACCGGGGAGATCTGGCCAAATAGCAAAAAGGAATGGTCCTTTCACATCCAGATTGTACAAACCCATGGAGGACTACAGTTTTTTTTGATTGAGGATTGCAATCTCGGTGTTTACATCATTTTACATCAATATATCTGGCAGATGGATGTTCATCCCTATTTGCTGGAGATACCTCCCAGCCGTGTCTCCTAACCCATTCCCAGCGTCCTGGACTTGTTTGCTGCCCTTGCCCTTCTTAGGCTGAGCCTCAGCGGAAGTCAGTTGCGCAGTAGCTAAGTTGGTTGATTAGTTGGTTTAGAAGTGTTTAGAACTAAGATTTAGACACCGTTCGGATATTTTCTAGATACAGATATATCACGCTATACAACTCAGATCTTGGTTAATGGTGGTGATACAGTTATACACCGACAAATACAACTTGTGAGTTCGCTCCAAGCTCCAGACAGGCTCTGGGACATCCGCCGATTCACTCCCAAGCACAACGATTGCGGCGAGGAAGGACAGCTTGCAGCCCATCAGATTGGTAGGTCGTCGACCAACAAGTGGATGGCACTAAGATGGGACAGATATAGACAGATATGTGATATAACATGAGATAACATGTATTCTGAAAGCTGGGGATTGAATTGACAGAACCAAATAGAACATGAGAGAAATAACAGACTCATGATCATTCATCTATGGAATTTTCATGTCGTTTAGATTGGCTTTGACCCATAAATGAATAAACTTCGAAGCTGCGGCTAAGTCTTTCAAGCTGCAGGCCACAGTTGGAGACTCCCAAGTCCTCTGCTGCTCGTGCCTTCCGTTATTCCATTGAGATGAACTTGCATGATTTCACATGTTGTTTGGGGTTCCAAAAAAAAACAGACAAGCTATTATTTGCTACTGTTTCGATGAATAGTTCATTGAGTGTTTCAGGATCTCCGGAATCTGATCTTTGTACCCACTACGAATGGTCGCCTTCGGCTTACGACCAGACCGAGCTCTCGAGCCGGGCTGCATTGTGGGCTGACATGCAGCCACTAGCACTCAGAAATGTGGCCATCGATGTACAAAGTGTGGGTCAACGACTCTTCGAGGTCTCATTCAGTTGTGATATCCATACCAGCTTCAACTACGTCCTAGTCAAGGGCATTCCGATAGCCTTGACCAAGCCGGTGGGGAGCGATCAGGGCATCAACACTCGCCAACTGATGATGTCACACCAATGCACAAGGATATTAGTTGGTTAAAGACATGACAAGACCAAAACAAGATGCGCATTCCCCCATTCAGATGGTATTTCTAATTTATACATATACGTATATTATATATATATATATATATACACATGATACACATTTGGGTGATTTTGACCCATGCCATGCCATATATTAGGATATCTCCATATTTGGTGGGTTCAATGGCAGTTAAAATAGGCATGTTGTTTATTAGAAGCTTATTGATCCATACCCATATGGATCACTCTTTCTGAAGCAGAAATCGAATTTTTCTTCGTCCAAGTTGTCCAGCGCACGGCTAAACGATGCAACCTGGACACGTTCTACGAGGCACACGGGTTTGAACAAAAAAGATGTGTTGCGAGTACCCTAATTTTTTCAGCTTCCGTAGAGAAAATGAATCATGATACAGCATGGGGTTTTCGGGTGCACTATTTTCAGAGAAACCCACATGTTCCCTTGCAGAACGTGACAAATCCGTTCAGATTCTGCAATTAATCATCTGCAGAGTGGGGTAGTCTGGTCATTCCTATGAGAAATACGGGGAATGGGTCCACCAAACCTTCACTCTTGAAAAAACATGGCTATCCTTAGATAGCCTGAAAAAACAATCATTTCAAGCTGGTGAGTACATATCATTACATGTCCCCGTGTATGAACCATATCAACTATCCATGCACTTTTTACCCAGAAAAGACGACTTCTGGTGCAAAATAGGTTTCTGTCAAGTTGCTTGCTAGGCTGTGCTGAGTCATCGTAATCTCTTGAAATCCATCATGTCAGAGTCAATGTGCAGTACAACTGTTGGTCTAGGGGTAGCCCCGATTTGATTTATGTCCAGAGTACCGCAGCTACATGCATTATGGACAACATGGGTATGGTTCACAACCAATTCTACCATATTTGGCCGGATGAACATCCACTTACCAGCAATTTCGATGCTCACCAGGGTACTGTCCATAGTGTGAACCCATAGCCATGTGGACATTACATGCAGCATGTACCCTTCCTCGTTTAAATTGAAAAGCAAATGTGGCCTTGGTTTTATGATTTGATACGATTTGTTGGTTCTAATGCCGTTTTCTCTGAGGTGTTTCACTGTTTTTTGCATCGTTAAACCCACCATGTGTATAGATTTGTTGGTCTTATCCACACTTTGATCCACACTTTGAGCAGGATTCAGGTCAACAATAACCCTAGATCTGCGCTCTGCCTGTGTTTAAAGGCCCCCATCTTGCAGAAAGCGTTGCCGGTACTTCCTGTCATGAGCTGGGAAATTCAGCGTTTAAAGTCGAGTCATGTTGAGGTGGGAAATGGTCAGGACAGGGAGCATCAGACCCACTACTATAACAATTTCATCCCCGTATTATATACAACAAACCAAAAACAGATGCCGGAACTTAGAAACTTGGAAAGTATTGGGAAAATACATGAAAATACAATCTATAACTATAACATGCTGGAAACAAGCTTCTATCTTTTTTGGGGGAGCTATACTCGAGTATGTTGGTGGTTCCAAATATCCGTTGTAATCATCTTACGCACTGTTGTGTAAGATACACAAGAATTGTGACCCAGTGGATATGATATGATTCTACAAACATATTGATCATATGGGGGCCTGAAACTCCCCGGACATGGGATATCAATCCAAGCTTCTAAACATGGCACATGGCAGCACATGGCAGCCGCAGCCCCCCAAACTGGAAGACTGCCTGACTTCTGAAATGTTGCCTATTCAGCAGCTACCGGTACTTTGGATGCGGATGTTTCAGTCTCATGAAAACACCTGTAACACTCGTACTGTAATTAGGCGTTTCATCCTGTGCCGCTTTATATTTGTATGAACCCAGTCGCAAACAAATGTCAATTCCCTCATAATCTCATCGGCAGCTTCGCTTTTAGCTTTCGTTTCATTTTTCATCATTTTTCCGCATTCTTTCCCCACCATCCCCACCCGAAATGGAATTTAGGTCTAGGTAGCGAGCTTGCCATTTCGAAATCGTCAAATGATGGATGCGGGGCATTGTTCCGCTGAGATACATGACTCAGGACCAGCAGCAGAAGAAAACTCAGCAGAAGAAAACTTAGAGCTAGTTCAATGCGATGGTTCTCGTCATCATAAATAATAACAATGATAACAATAACAATAATAATATAATAATAGTATAATAATAATAACAATAATAATAATTATTATATATATATATATTATATAATAATAATAGTAATAATAATATATAATAAGAAGAATCATCATCATCATCATCATCATCATCATCATCATCATCATCATCATCATCATCATCATCATCAAGCACCAGCATCACCATTGGCCCAAGATCAGTTCAAAAGTGCACAAACCTCCCTTTCGGCAGCCCAGAGCCGCGCCTGTGCAAATGGGTTGCGTAGCACAGTAAGATGCAGCCCAAGAGAATCGTTGCCTGAAGTGCTGGTTTCACAACTTCAACTGTGATAATATGTGATAATGATCGAAGGATGATGGGATATGATAGATCATTATAGTGTCAAGCAGTTTATATGGCTAAAGTGGCTAAAGTGATACTTTATTGGCCACATCAGGGTTACGGCAGAAATCTACAAAACGACGATTTCACAGCGTCCAAGACTTTGCTGCGCAGAAATGACACTAGTTATGCGCTTCATACTACCCTGCATATCGTGAGCAAACATGGATAAAGCTACATATCTATCTTGCACAGTACACAACAAGAATAGATAAGGAAAGAATGAGGACTAATACCAAAGTGGGAGATTGTCTAGTCTATGCCTGAAGACGTGGAATACCTCAACCACTCATGTTTCCTGCTGACCCGTTTGGTGGAGTTTAGGAGATTGAGAGCACGCTAGGATTTCAATGATTGCTGGGTGGCATCCCATGCAAGTAAAGCCGTCCTCAATGCAATACAGTACCATCTGGGTATAATATATAGACATCAAAACACAGTCTCCGAGTCTCCCAGTCATTCTAAGGAACAATACGACATCGAAATACAGACTATCAAAGAAAGACACAATGGTACCTCTAATACAGTAGCAATGCTTGGAATAGACATATTATATATATATAGCACGCATACGGTCTGATGGTCAATTGCCAAAACTTACTGCATCAGTCTTACAGCAATAGTTCATGCACAGTGGTTGATTAGATTCTGCAAACGGCTCTGTCCCCAATCATAGCTGAGTGCCCAAGCAGTTGCAAAGAACAATGCACGGAGAGGGTATTTCTTCTTCACAGTCTGTCAGCCGGGGTGACATCTGAAAGGAATCACATGGGATCACCTTTAGCACAAACATCTTCAAGTAGGTAGCTACTTGGTTCAATTGGTTTGTGCACAATTATTGTAATTATATATGTATATGAATAATTAGAAATACACAACGAACTATGTCACCAGGGCAGTTTGATTTGAACTTTCAACCGTGGCAGTTCGATTTGAAATCTCAACCCATGCCAAGAACACACTGTCAACCAACTCAGGAGAGCGGAGAGCCATTCCACAGCTGTAACCAAAATGGTTGGGCTCCAGGACATGGGATACATTGGGATACCCGAATTTCCAAATCTTTTTAATGGAAAATAAAAGCTGGATGTTCATGAATATTCATAAACATCCAAATATCTTCATGGATATTCATGGTTTCTTTGGGGAGCCAGAAAACTAAAGCTTCTGGTCCCTCAACCACTTTTGGACACAGAATGTAAAGACCAATGTAGGGCTCACTTCCCGAGATCGTTGTTGCTACATCACCAACTACCAAGTCCTGCCTTCTGTTGGAATTCCCAGTAGTCAAGAAACAGGAAAACCTTGAGGGTGTTTTCCAGTGGTTTTCCATGGTTTTCCATAGGCTTTCCATGATTTTCCATGATTTTCCATGATTTTCCATATATCATATGTCTACAATATGTTACGCAGTAACTCACCCGTTCCCTTCCGCTGTCCGTTGCCTGTCCCATGCCCTTCACCACACTCCTGACGTCCTTGCCATCGCACGTTTCCTGCGCTCGCAAGATGATCAAAGGTGGCTGGGAAATCCCCCCGCGCTGAATGGAGGTTTCAAAAGGTTTGTGGGAGAAGAATCTATAAATGGATATAAATGGTGGATGTTCCATTGCCACACTTGAATACCAGAGGGTATCAAAAGAGGTTGTCAAAAATTAGAAGAGGTCCCCTTAACTGAACTATTTTTTCGAATGGGGCCTTCATGCTCAATGTATTGTTCGCATGAACTGCATGACATGTGCCATCCAGTCTGGCAGTTGGCTTGAACCAGAAGATGCACTGCTCAATCGGACCAAGCTTAACGGTCCGAAGGAACTACAAAGCAATACAAAATACATACGACTAACACGCAATCTAAGAATGTGGACTTGCGCGACATATGCAAAAACCATCAAACCATATCAACCACCTGGCAATTCATGCGCAATATATTTTTCGAAAACAGCAACGCCTGGAAAGGTAAGGTTTGCATCCAAGCCTGATAGCCCGGCGGGGCGCGCATGCCGCCAACACATGGCCTAGCAGGCAATGCCCAATGGTATGGACCCCTTGGGCATGATGGCCTTTTGGGATTCTGTTTGAGTTTTCTGCATTTACATAGACATGAGAGTGTCTGAAAATGGGGCTACCCGATTAACCCCCCAATTTGTGGCTATTTTGGTAGGGAAGACGATTACTAGTCAGTGCATGTGGGAAGTAGGGTACCCGAATTTCAGACAAGCCCACATACCCTCACGGTATCTAGAATTGTGCATCTACCATCTATAAACCTATCAGAATCTATCCCATCATCCGTACAAACAGCCGCAGCCTCATTTGCTTGAAACTCACCGTGCGCCAACCGGTGTTGTCGCAGGCGGTTCGTTGGGCAGCCTGGGTGATTGGAGAACCCACAATGGGACAGCAAGGCAGGAGCAGCATCATAGTATCCTAGAAAATGGAACATGGATATATACACAATATATCCAATGAGGAGTGTATGTCACACATATCCACACATGCGGCCAATTCACAAAATACGTTGGGAAGAACTGGAATATTGCATGATGATGCATGATATTGCAAGTTAAATTATTTGAGTGAAAAATGACTTCTGTTCGGTGTCTAATTGTGGGAGATGCATCATGATACCTCCCTCAACAGCAGCTTGCCAGTGGAAATTTGACCCATCGGACGCTCAAACCTCGGGTCTGGTGCCATTTTCGGATTGGGATCGCCAAGTCTTTTGGGCATGTTTTGTTTTATCATGTTCCACCTGGGGCTTTTGTTTCGTACATTCTTGTTGGCTCCGAAATCCCCTTCCGCTCTACATTTGTGGGTTGTTGGGTGTTGGGGCGCCTGCATCTATTTGAAGGATGTATCATTCCGTTTTGTAAGGTGGCCAGTAGCCCTGGGAAGCCGTTCCGCCGAATCAAGCGGGACAATCCTCTGACCTACCATAGCAGCTCGTCCAGCCTTCAGCTGAAAAATCCACACAGTCTTGTCCACTTTATTTTAACCACAGCGTTGTTGCATTATCTTCGTATGCCAAACTGTCCCAATCTCCCCAAAGTTTGACTGTTGACTGTTGATCCACATTTTTTGCCACCTCAAACTATCTTCAAAAAGATTCAAAAAGGCAATTTCTCTGGATGAATATCCCGTCTTGGCATGGCCAATTTCCCAAGGTTTTCCCTGAGTGCCAGGACAAAATCCTGAACTTGACAGGGTGGACATGCCATCAACGTGGGCCTCAGTGCCCAGGGCTCTGGCTTGGTGCGTGAAGGGAACAAATGAATGTACGCTTTCATGCTTTGTATATGATTTATATATGGTTTATGCGTATGTGTACATATTTATACAATGTTCTATAATACATACAGATATATACATATATACACTATATATTTACAAATAGTCCCTCCAAATCTGCACAATAGGAGAATTGGGTATGGTCTAGTATCGGAGTTACAACATTCTATCAGAGATTTGAAACTCAGGAGCTTCATCAGATAATCCTTGGAGCCTGCTACCCAACGATCGGGATCAATGGTACCATCTACAGATTCGAACGATTCTACTGGGTCAACATGGGCACGTGCCCAAAATAAAGTTCTGTGACCAGAAACAACACTTCTACTGACCCCGCAAACCTGGATCACACCCCAAATACTGTTCAAATTCGTTCCTGGACAGGGTTGCGATCTCCGGACTCACATTTTGGCACAGCAATCGTTCATCCATAATCACTGGATGTCTATCCCAAGTCATGGGTTGACAATCTTTGCTGGTTGCATCCCTAGTCTTCTCGGTCATATCAATTCCGTCCCAAAGTTCGTTGACTCAACTCCTCGTTGAATTGATGGTTTAGTCTCTCCATCCCCTTTTTAGCTCTATGGTGATTTAACCTAGCTATGGAAAATCACCATCTTCAATAGCTCTATATATGAATATATAAACAAATTATATAAATATACAGGTAAATCTGTACCATTTTCTGGTGATTGCAGAAGCATAAACCCAAATGATGGATCAACCCCCGATTGATGGGTCTCCCCACCACTCCAAGTCAAGGCGTCCACAACCGAAGATTTTTGGAAGGGCACTGCCTCCCATTGAAAGTCAGCAGAATCCCACCAATCATGAAAATGATAGTCTTGGCAATAATTACAAAAACAATATGTATATAATATATGTAATATGTATATATATATATATATCGGCAACAATGACAAAAGCATGTATATATAAATGTATATATGTTACTATGTGATAAAATGAACAAAACTGCTATTCAAACAAATCGTTTATTGTTGTATATATTGTTCGTTATACTTGTCAATCACTAAACAAACATGAGAACCACAATCACCATCACCACAAAAATGACAATACTAACAATAGCCTCCGGTAATTTAACACAACTATGGAACATGGCACATCTTGTTCAGTGATTTACTATATATTTACCCATAAACAAATGTGATTATCGGTAGCTAGGTTCAATTACCAAAAGGGTAATATTAATAATAATAATAATACTCATCATCATCATCAAGGATTTTTCAGAACCCAACGGTTGGGGTCAACCATCTGCCAGGTATATCTCTGATCCAAAACATAGAACTTGGCGTGATCCTCCCACCAGATTGAAACATAAAACATGTCTAGACCCCCACAAAAATAGAACTTATGGATACTTATGGTAGTTTACTCCAGTACTGTCTGGTACTGTTACCCAATCTTATTGGGTTCTTGGAGGTTGTAGGGAGATCAAAACCTTGGCTGACATCAAAAAGCTGGTAGATTGTTGTTTAGCCAGGCAAGAACATGTTACTACGATGTACTACGGGTTTTGAATGGTTTTGAGCCATCATAATTGAAACTACTAAGAAGCATTTGGACTTCCTGAGGGTCATCTCCTAGTCGTCCGCACAGTGAAGCGTACCTAGGATGATAGGCACAGATTTGTAGAACATGGGGCTCTAATCGTCCCAATCAACTCCCAGTTACCCACATTTATGGATGATTAGAACCCCATCAATCCATACATGATAGGGGCTCACCGTTGGCTCACACGCTTGGGCTTGTCATTTTTTTCGATGCTTCCGCGTGCGAATCGACTCAACAAGTGTCCAAGGCATAAGCTTTGTACGGCCTTTTTGACCACTTGGCCAAGAAGATCTTTGAATGACCCCCTCAGTTTTTGATATGGGTATGTCTAATCATGCCGGATGCTTGCCAACAGAAAACCACCCCCAGCAGGGGTGTCGCCAACGACAAACGGACATACTGCTATGATAGAAAATGGATGTCTCGAAACAGTCTTGACCCCAAACATATGGGTGTGTCTGAAAATAGGGTATACCCCCAATTAGAGCCATTTAATAGGGATAATGACCATTAACCATTGGGTTGAGGGGTACACCATTTTCAGACAAATCCATATCCATGCAGAGCCATAGTCTACTTCAGGAGTTTGGCTATTTCACCCATTTTTGGACTGACGCTCAGTATGGATTCTTCGATGTTTGCACCAGCAGCTGGCACCATGTGGCCATCGTGCTACGCAGACATCCAGACTTTCAGAGAACCTGCCGCAGCAGAACTTGGAGACTCTGACTAGTGGGGGACCTCCCACTGTTGGGGTTGGAACTCTAGAGTTGCAGAATCCAAAAGGAGTTGGTATGGCAGTTGCTTTCGGGTAACTCCGAGTTGAATCATGCTCCAATAATTCCAATATGTCCTAAGCACTGACCTGGGACAATTACCCAATCTATACGAATCTTGGTCTTCCCATCATTCTCGGTCAATATCCCCATGTTTGGATGGGTTTTTGCTACCCCTCAAGATTTTCACTGAAGTTTGTGGCCAATCAGTTGTGGTTAGGATATCACCCTCTATGGCTAAAGATGAATCCAAAAATAGCCTAAAAAACCCTCTACAAGCGTCACGTTCTGTAAAGATTCACCATCATTTGACCATCATTCTGGGTGATGTGTTTGATATACTTAATCCAGGTTAGTGTTTTTTTCTTCTGGGTTGAATCCACCTGTCTATGGATTAAATCTCCAATGCAGCCATCCAGAGAGATGCATGTCCATGCTCCCACCGGCCTAGCAATACTGGTCTTGGCGCTTCAAGATGTCTTTGGCTCCTCTGCGGTAGATCTGGAGAGAATATGAATAATCCCATCCCCGCGACATGAAATCTGGCAGAAATTAGACTAATTCCCTGACCTGCAAATAGCTGCAAGAAGGCCACTGATCTTCACTTCGGCCGGCTCCCCCCGCGAGCAAGAGAGAACCGGTTATCTGCAAAAAGCCGATACATTCACCATCATTCCAGCGACGTCACAGTGGTACTTAATGTTGGAGGGAAGGGATTGTATGGCAAACTATATAATTTTACATCATTACATTACATGTTTTTCTGTAAATTGAGGAGAACCTAGGGTCCAAGACCATACTAAAAATATCTCCAAAATTGTCATTTTGGGTTGCTTTTTGAGGCAAACCACCAATCAATTAGGGATCAGCGAACATGATCAAACGTGTGGAATCCCTTCACACCAAAAGTGGAGATGCACGCGACTGGCGACTAGACTAGACTGGGGAGTTTAGCAGCATAGATGGGATATGGCCGCTGGAATGGGGAAAAAATGGGCTTTGCACAACACCAAGAGCTCCGTTTTCATGCGTGTTCCAATCCCTGAATCTCAATCTGAGCCAACAGGAGGCTCATCACCCCAGTTACGTCCAGTGACCCTCCCCTGACCTTTGGCTCAGCAGGGTCTTCCCCGACTCCTGCAGGAAGGGTGAGGCCAACCTGCTTCATATCGCACTCCAGCATCTCATAGATCAGCTCCTCAAGAGTCAAGCCAGTTTTTGAGGCTTCTTGGAGAAGCAGAGCGGAGAAAAAACAACTGATGCTCGTTTGGATTTGTCAAAAATATGAGGTACCCCAAAATCCATCAAAATGTCATAGTTGCGCGCATAGTTCATCATTATTTTCCCTATAAAACAAACTATTTTGCGGATGCTATTCCCCATTTTCAGACACATTCATTTCTTTTTCCGGATGATTCACCAATTCAGCATCTACGTCGTCTACCTTCACAATGAAAGCCACCTTGGGGGCACGGACCCGTGTCCTTGAAGGAAATTTCGGGCTTCCAGCCCAACTTGGCCGCGGCTTTGGCGGGATTTCCCAGCAGGGTCTCCACCTTTTCGCTGCAGCTGGACTGTGATCCCGTTGCGACATGAAGACAATAGCTATGTGATACCCCCAATAAAGGCCATTTAATAGGGATAATGAACCTCAACCATTGGGTTTAGGGGTACACTATTTTCAAACAAACCCATGTATAATAGTGGATGTTGAATTCAGAATATCCTTGTTGTTGAATATCTTTGGCCATAGAAGTGTCATTTGGAGACTTCCTTGAATTTTTGTTCGAATCAGCCTGTGGCGGGAACCACGATCTTCTATCATCACATGGTGATTGTTTAGACCTTCAAAGGATTGCTGGGCTGGTTGTTTCAGCCCTGGTTTCAAACCCCCAGCATCCACCAACTATCGTCCGACATGGTCGTCTTTGGGGACCGCAGGTCTTAAAAACAACACCTCAACAATTCATAATAATAATATATAATAATTAAGACATAGAAAAACATATCACACTCAGGCACGCTGAGAGGGTTGGCATTTACAATTGGCTAAGGACACAGCCCAATCTCTATATATGTATGTATGTATATATATATATATATATATATATATATATATATTGTGAACAATTTTGACCTTGTTCTCGGTCGTGCTGTAGTCCGGATTGTCAATACCACTGTTGATCAAAGTTCACAAGCAGAGCCGCCCATGCGAACAACACTCGTTTTCCCTTCTATGATGGCAGTCTTGAGCCATATTTCATG
>BGPT01002172.1:79907-100319 GCA_003297045.1 Symbiodinium sp. clade C Y103 | reverse complement strand
AGCAGCACTCATAGCCGGCTGCAGATTGCGAGGCTGCAAAGATTCTTGAAGCTGTCCCCCACGTGAAGCCACAGCGTCCTGCTTGACCTGAGGACTCCAGAAAGGCCTCACAGCACCTGGGCCATTACCGGCACCACCAGCAACCAAGGTTCTTCGTCCATGATCGCCGTCTCGAACTTGTCCCAAATGACCAAGGCGTCCTGGATCATCCCGTAGAGGTCGAGGACCAGCCGCACCATCACCCAAGGAAAGGTCCTGAAACAAAGGAGCCAGAAGACCGCCAGGATCTGGAGGAGGAGGACCCAGCTGCAAAGGTAGGTGAGCAGGTCTAGGAACATCACCCGTCCCTCCTGCACTCTCCCTCTCAGCACGTCGACCACTACCAGCAGCTGCAGCTTGAGTCCCATCATCTCGAGACCCAGCCACATCACCTTCTGGCACAGCCCTCAGCCGTCTCATCTCAGGAACATCCCGTCCCGGTGGAGGTGTAGATCTTGCCCTTGATTCCATAGCTATCAGGCGATCCAACCTTTCATCAGCCGTCTCTCCACCCCGAAGCCGTCGACGAACATCAGCCATCACAGCAAGCAAAGGAGGAAAGGGACCCACGTTGGGCTCATAACCTGCGGAAACAGGTTTCAAATCCCAGGGCGCTGCACCACGCCTTTTGGTCATCCTATGCAGTGGCCATGCTAATCTTCTCAAGGCTTTCAAAATGGAACTTGTTACACTTCTCGATTTCAAGTGTAAGTCATGCCAACTGACCACAGCTTTAAATGTTCACACATGCAATGATCAAAGTTTGGGGATGACTTGAAGTTCTTCGAAGCATAAGTAGGATCATCCCGTGCAACGTCACCAGTTTTTTGGAGCTTTCCCCTGTTTCGGACACACCGCGCCAACCCAATAAACCGGCAGCGCAGGAATTACTTCTTCAAAAGAAGGCTGCTATTCCAGCAGAGATCAGTTGTTTTTTCAACGTCTTTTCAGAGACTTAGATAGTCGGAGCTGCAGAGGCAAGCTCATCACATATTGGCGCAGGTGTTATCACTCAAATGATCATTTTCGGGAACCACTGCCTTTTCTGAAGCCGGGGTGACCTAGACACACACATGCAGAAATGATTAGGGGACATGCCTTACTGTGATGATTGCAGATGGGGGGCTGGAAAGTCCACAACTTCCAGTAGGCAAATCATTTGGACGTGATACACCATGATGCAATTGGGTTTTCAGCTTTTCAGCCTTCGACAGTTGGAAAGCTGAAGATGTTTCCCAAGCAGTCTTTGTGGTTTTGGTTGGGTGCCCAGTTGCCGAGGTGTGGGTCTGGACCAAGCTTGCGGCAACCCACAACATTGATCATTGATCGTGTAAAGTATGAATTAGTGTGGCAAACCCAATTAGAACCATCCCCCATATTTGCCACAATGATCATAATGGGTGGTATGAACCATCAGTGGAAGTTGTTAGGTCCATTTGGGCGCTGCTGCTGCGCCCTTCTTCTTCACTTGGAAGGTGGGGCATCATCGAATCATCTACCACCTGCAGTGACTGTAATGTGGTATTTGTTCGGTACAGGCACGAGTTGTCTTGATCTGCCAGGTGTAAAACGATGCCCAGATATTTTCACAACAGTTGGCGGATCCCATTTCCATCAACTTTTTCGGGGCCGAGTTGCTGCATTCATCTCAGCCAGTCCAGCTTTGCTCCAGGCCTTTGCTTGCTTTTGCGCTACTTGGTTTCTGTATCAGTTAGTGGCTGAATTGGGTGTGGGGAACTGCTATTCTCCAGAGTTGATTTGAGTTGTGTTGGTGGTTTGTTGTTGTTGTTGTTGTTGTTGCTGTTGCTGTTGCTGTTGCTGTTTCAGTTGTTCCTAATTGTCCAATTGGGAGCTCCCAGATGATTGGTATTGTTTGGAGGAGTCAGCCAAACAGATAGAGCGAGACAGAGATAGACAATACTTTGATAGAGATATCGATCCCAAATAGGTTGTAGATAGACAATACTGAGATAGATAATGACAAATACAGATGGATCTAAATAGATCGATAAAATAGATGTAGATTATAGATTTAGATAGGTAGACAAGTAGATACGCAGTTAGGTACATGGCTACTTGCCTCCGTACCTTGGCTGTTCCCTCCATCCCCAGAGATCCCCAGGTGGGCTACGTGGTGACAGGCGCGGCGTGGCATTTATAGATGATCTACCGTTTCAAAAACTCGATTGGAATATGATGGAATATGTATCCACAGTTGTTCCAAGAATGATCCAGGTGGAATCACAAACATCCTGCCATATGTGATGGGTTGTTAATTCCTTGTCAGGTATGCTGGGCATCACCTTGTCTTACCACCGGCAGTTGTCTCATCGTTCCTTCGTGGCCAGTCTCAACTTGGACCCCGCTGATGGTGGGTAAAGCATGGTGAATCTGGATGGGGCTGGGACCGTGTACCACAAGTGGAGGTGGTTTACCAACAAAATGTGTTTTTGTTCCATTTCATCCCTGGACATCACCAACGATCTCCACCTAATAAATGGGTAAACCATGGTAAACCAACAGGAGCTCACCATGGCTTACCTAGTTCCAGCTACCAGCTTTGTTGAACACTGCGGCTTGCAGTGCTTGAATCGCTGCCCCGTTCGCTGAGTTATGACCCGCTGCAAGAGCGAGTTTTCACTCATAGTGCTACAATACGTGTGTATATATATAATATATGTAAATATGTATATAGGTTAATATAGAGAGATATGGATGTCTATCACACACACATATATATATATATACACATATTTATATATTTAAAATAAGATTCAATATATAATATGACATCGGCATTTTGCATAATGCAGTCTTGCATGCTAGACCGCGGAGTCAGGTAGCTCTAGACATGATCCCTTTCAATGCCTCCCATCGTTGATGCCGATCTCCTGGGTATCCCTTTACTGTACATGTTTCCCCATCATATCCTCGTCAAACGGGCCCCACCATCCTTCGAGAATCACAGCTGTTATAGTTTTTCTACATCAATTATCATAAAATATCATGAAACGGTTGGTATGAGGTTGCTTCATACCATGTTTCAACCCCACTACACCCCATTAAACCCATTGATTCATGCTGTTTCACCCCGTAGATTTTTGTTGGATCCCCAAATGGCACCTGAGTTGACGCCGAAGTGGTTGGAGCCGGGGCCCCCGGTCTGTGCTGTTGGTTGATGGGTTGTGGTTGGGAAAATCTGGAGGAAACCCACGGGTTTTCAACACCAATTGTAGGGTTTTCCTACGGTTTCCTGTGGATTTTACATGATTTTACCCAATCAAATGATGAGAAGTTGCCACCATGTGGAAAGTTTCTTGTTTGGTCTTCGACGTTTTTCAATTTTGTCAATTTTAAAGAAGAGCCATCACATGAGATCACACAGGTGCTTTCCACCTCAAACCAAAGCCTGAAACATTCTATAAGATCCCACATAAACACTTTCCAAACTGTGTGTGTCGTAAGGACCCCCCTATGAATATTGATCGGCATATTTTATCCCCCTATCCCACCAATACCTCTTACCAATGGCCAATGTTTAATTGATGTCTTTAAGTGACAGTTTGGAGGAAAACACTACTTTGATGAACACACAAGGATATGGGCATCCGGTAAAGTTTGCCTCAAACCAATACAGTGACATGTATTTGAACATGCTAACAAGTCTTGAATTGATATTTCACCATGATATACCCGTTTCTGGTTGTTTATATACCATGTGAAATCAATTAAAATCATGTGAAATCAATTAAAATCATGTGAAATCTCTATACATAATACGTATATATATATATATATATATTATAGTTTCCCCACATTTTCCATATTCTCCCATCCCCAGGTATACCCTGGCCTACTGTGGCGCCTTGGCTGTGCAGGGGCCGCCCATCAGTCGCTTGGCCCCAGTATTTGGCTTCTGGAAAGCGTGGAGAGGAGATGGGAAAATCGTGGAACATCCACCATAAATGGATGTTTTATAGCTGGGAATAGCCATCTATAGATATATAACATGAGGATGTTCTGTAATTATTTTAGATATTGCTGTGTATGATATTTCTAAATTACTGGAAGGTAGGTGATCAACATATTTCAGAAGCGTTCGAAAAGATATTGGAGTTGGACACTTTAGCTAGCCACGTAGCGAGCCAGCTCTCCCCAGGCTGGGTGTCGTCTCATCGACACCACCACGGAAACACGGATGCTAAGGACGCGGGGTGAGCCGTTGGCTTGTATTGCCACATGTTTACATGGAAAATATCTCAATTTTTCAGGAGTAAAACCCTCATGACCAGCAGTCATCAGTAGTCATCACTAGTCATCAGTTGTCATCAATAGTCAATAGTCACTTTAATCTCTTCAATATAGTTTAACAATCATGGTTTTAATCACTTTACAATGAAAGTGCTCATCAATAGTCATCACTGCTCAATGCAGATGGTACAGGACGACGTCCATTCTCCTCGTGATGGCTTCTGGTGGTCTGCGAGCTGAGAGAGAGGGCTCCACTGGGCACACTTGGCAGTTCTCTATCCTCCAAGATTCGTTCAGTAGCACTTCCAGTTCTATGATTTCTCAGGGATTTTTCATGGTTTGTCGCATTTTTGTACATTTTGCCACGTGATTATGAAGATGCACGTGGAATGAACCAGCAAAAGGGCTGCCAACAAAGTTCTTGGCCACTGCTCATGAGTCAGAATCATTTGGAATCTATATGGAACTGATGATAATAACGCTGTGGGCTATATTTGTGAGCTGTATGACAGTTTCATAGAGACAATCCTGAAAGCCTCTTTATGACACACACACCCAACTGTTGGATCAAGCTGTTGAACGTCATTATTTACTATCATCTCACTTCGAGTCGTGGAGACATGCAATCTTCTGCCACTGGTACTACACTAGTGTAATTGCCGACGTTTCCAATCCATGATCCTCTCTGCACAGTATGAATGTAATCATTGTTCTTTACTGCACGCGCACAGTCATAGCGTGTGTATCTGAATAGAAACAACGACAAGCCAAGAACCACACAGAATCCCTGAGGTCGCACATGGGATGGCTCATGGACTCGGATGGCACCAAGATCCGCCAAGACAAGCGCAACGCCATCGATTTGTCGTTTGGGATACCAAGATTTCAGCCTCATCGCAAGCATACTTGCATTAAACATCATTAAAAGATTGCGAATTGTCCATGTTGACATTTTGGAGACATCAATTAATATCAATTTGATGATCTCAAATTATATGGCTGTTTAAAAAGAATCGCTGATGGTTTCCCCAGACGGCCTGAAATTCATCAATAAGTCATCCAGATTGTCGTTCAGCAGATGTGGTCGGACGGGCGACTCAGGGGCAATTTCAGCAATGTTTGTCAAAGATCAGAACAGTGAAATGATGTACCAAAATCAATCTCAAGAAATACCACCATGTATACAGTATACACAAACACATTACAACAAACAATATACCGTATGTGCAGAATGTGCACACTCATACAGTATATGTATATAGTCTGTATATATGTTGCATGTATATATATATATATATCTATATATATATATATTTCTATATGTATATATATATATATATATGTATATATATATGTGTGTGTGTGTAAATATATATATATATATATGTATATATATAATGTATGTATATGCATATATGTATACATTTTCTATATATATATATAACTGTAACACCCTACGTGTATGATCTTGTATATAATCTTATATAGGTTCACAAACACACAATCACACACACACACATATATATATATACATACACGCTTATATCATGCACATGTATATGCATACTGCATACGTTAAATGTATTGAGTTTGGTTGGCCCAACCAGGTCATTTGCATCATTGGTGTAGCTTCCCGCTGAGGTCTCAGAGCTACTACCGCTTTATTCAGCAGACCTATGGATGGCACTGTGCCCTGGGTGCTGGTGGTCATGTACATGATATGTGTAAACATATAGACAGATACATTGACACTGAAATGCCAAAGTATGTACCACTTTGGTGATAGTGTGTGACCGTGCTTATATATTTGATATACATTTATTCGCATGTGTAACTCGAGGGAATGTCATGTTATTTGATGTGATGCAATGTGATGCAATGTAATGTAATGTATTGTACACGTGTGGACGTACATATTTGCATACATGCGTATGTGTATAGACGGATGGAGTGAGGTGAATGAGGCGTTGGCATTTGGAGGGAGGTAGCTCCCAGTCAGAGACCGTAACTCTCTGAAACGTTGGATATTCAGATCATGTCCACTCAATGAACTTGTCGTAATTTAACATAAGTATGGAACATCACCATTTCTGATAGGTAATTCATCAAACTAAATGAACCATAAATTCCACAGCAAACTGTTAAACAAACACTGGATGGTACTGTTGCACAACATGGCCGCTGTTTGCAGGTGTTGTGCTACCAATCATCCTGCTCTATGCCTTCGGTGGGACACTGGGTTGCAGCTGAACAAAATGGTCAAGGGGAGCTCCAGTTTCTGTTGGACATCGCCAAATCTATAAAAAGGACAATTAGCACCCCCCAAAAGACAGATAAGTAAACTCCTACTGTAAAATCCAACAAAAATAATGCCAACCGTTTTTTTTTCCTATTTGCAAACAGGGCCCAAAACATCAAAACCACCATGGTCCATCCATGCCTGGTCCATGCTGATCTCCGAGCTGAGGATACCTTGTGTCCTTTGGGGCTTTTTCGCGCGAGCCATGGCCTCAGGAGTTGAGAAGTCCTAGGAGCTGATGACCTGACGGCCTCGAAGAATGGTTGTACCATGGTTGTACCTATTCAGTGGGTTTGGCGCAAAAAGCTCACTGAATTTTGTTTTTGACCCCAGGTGGTGTGGTCCGGGAACCCAACTGCTGATCCTCGCGATCAGACACTGAATCACTAGCACAGCATTCCTGGAAACAAATTGTCGTTTCGAAACGTTGTTTCAATATTCATCCGGAATTGTGACTCCGGAGTTGTTTTTTCTCCCCTTGGGATATCCAATATATCTTTTTGTTGCTAGGGATGGATAGGTATCTTCATTTATAGGAGCTATATTTAGGATTTGTATTTACAAACGTATCCAGTAATAGATGTAAGTTTTGATATAGTTATATCCGGTCGTAGTACTTGAAAACAGCAGCAGCCCGGGTAAGGTTTTGGCACATTACATGGTCGGTGAATTCTGCGCGAAGCCCCAGGGATGCGATGTGGAGCGGTTTGTGGCGGCGTTGGTCCAGAATTGGTACCTCATGGTGTTACGGGAAAATGACGATAACATGACGATGATATACGACGGTTTGATATTTTGGGGCGCCCAATTTTCGGACGGATCCATCAGATCATTGGCAAAGGGACCCTATAAGGAAATCCGAACAGCAACGAGTACGGAAAATTGGCTGATACAGTAACCGGTGATACCATACTGAGTATCCCTGGCATTTGGTGCAAGGCGGGGGAAAACTAACAAGCACTTGTTGTTTCTTATGTAGTCGCTGCTCCATCAAGACCATCCGCTGAGGTCAGCCACGTGGGGAGCCCAGCCGTTGTTCATTGACTCGTCGATGTCTTCGAAGGAGCTAAGGGACAACACAGGTGTTTGCTGTAGATGTCCAGTAGAGGAAATCTGTTTCCTGCCACATTTCCCTTCTGGGGGGAGCTGCTGGCCTCAAGATCCTATTGTTGGTAGCTGTCAAACCATCCCTCGGCGAGCAGCCAGTCTGTGGTTGAATCCAGCTCCGAGTCGGGTCAATCAACCGATTGTGGAACCCCCCAAGTATCGAGGTTTGGGGGTTCCAAGATTGGAACACCGGCAGGGGGCCCAGGAGAAGGTCATGGCACCATGGGTTTGAACAATGCGATGGGGATGGGAAAACTTGATGAATTTAAGATAAATTTTGATGATAGATACCCATTAGTGACATATTGGGGAACCACCAGATCCAGCTATCAGACTATCCTCAGGTGATCTCTCCATGAACAACTGGCTGGTCAGAAGCCCAGCGGACAGCACCGAGACTGAGACACCTTGGATGCATCAACTTTGGATCACGCTGATTACAGCTTTGGTTGCATCATTCAGTTTTATTATTTGAGATAGAGGTTAGATATATATATATAGAAAAATTATGTACATTTTGTCCCTTTCTGTCCCTTTAACTAGGTACCACGAGCCATTTCCTTTGTCTTTGCCGGGGCCGCAGGTGGGCATTTTGGCCTTCGGAGAAGGGTGGCACAACAACCACCACGCCTTCGAACGCTCCTGCAGGCATGGGCTGAAGTGGTGGCAGGCCTGGAACTGGGGCAGGGGGGATAGTGGATTGCAGAGGGGAGGTTTACCCTCTAGAGGGCTTAGGGTTTTGTGCGTTTTTGTGGGTTCAATTTGGGACAGTTATGTTTGAATAGCATGATCATTTGACTGTAGCATTTGTTTTTTTGACTGTAGTATACTCATATCCCGGTGGCGCTGACAGTGCTGACTGCTTGTAACTAGAATTTATTTCTTTCCAGGATCGTAGTTGTATTCCCCAACTGGTATACCCGATATTAATTACAGTACCTTTTTCTCGTGCTGATCCTACATTTTGGGGGTCGAGTTTGGGAGGACTGGTAACCAGTTCACACATTTACATACGCAGATATATACATACATATATGATATCCTAACATATATAAAATCTATATTATATATATATACTTACCCAGCTAGCCTTCCAACCTTCCAGCGGCAGGTGGATTTCACCTGGTATGTCATTCGACTGCTGGAGGTGGATGCCCCAGATACCGTGCACGGCTTCATCAATGGAGGAATTTGCGATATATATATATATACCATTATATACCTAACATTTGCTATGTGTGTGTATAGATATAGATATATATTATATATATATATACATCTAAATATGTGTATATAATATATGATTATATATATGGATGTATGTGTGAGTGTTTGTATTTGATATGTGTATATATACATGTAAAAGGATACTGGACGGGTATCAAACTTCTCAATTGGGAGCATGGATGAAAATGAATGTCTCCCGGTGTGCGTAGAACCGTTCCGGAGTTTTTCCCCACTTCGTTCCGGAATGAATGATCATTCTCGTTGGCCAGCCGCTTTTCTTGGCCACTACTTGCAGGAATCTCATGATGACTGAACAGCTACAAAAACTGCATGGTTTTTCTTATGCGCAACATAAGGTTTTTTAATTTGCATAATACTGTAAGGATTTGTTCGATGCGTTCTCTAATGTAGAGAAAAAATGATAGGATAGATCAATCGGTATACTCATAGCTTTTGATAAGACAGACACGCACATACATTATGCCTACAAAGATATGTGCTCCAAGAAGATCCCGTAAATATCCTGCGTACCCTGCAACCAAGATGATGGGCTTGGCATGGAATTTGCAGTTGGGAGCTCAGCTAGCTGCACTTAATGGAGGCCTAGAAAATTACTCAGTTGTCCTTTGGGATTTCACACCTGGCAACGTTTTCTTTTAATGCTTTTACGTCACCAATTGTTGCGAGACTGTTTCAAGAATCTATTGGGATTTACCAAGGGCCAATGGATAGTTCAAATGCTTGAGCAGGAGAACCTTGGGGAGTCAAGCCAATGAACCTGAATGCAGTGACTTGGATGTTTCAATTCCGCGCATAGTTTGGATGGCAACGTTTGCATCCAATCAGTTGGATGTAAACTCAGCAACTATGGGAATCTAAGATGATTTCAGTATCCAATGTTGTTATCCACAATCTTCCTGGTTGATGGTTTCCCATTTATAAACACCAGCAAAATGGGCACCCTATGGGTAACTTCTGGAGATGCCATGACCGCCTTGGGTCAGGTACCCTTCAGAACGCCGCATGCAAAAGCTGGCGTTGACATAGTGCAGGACGCCATACCGCCGGTCGTCCCCTGCCACAGCGTCCTGATTCATAGGCACGCTTGTCAGTAGCTGCTTCCATTGTACATATAGAAACTATAGATAACAAATACTCATAAGATATCATAGATACTTGTATATCATACAAGAGATATGATATCATTGATGTCAGTATGACATGATTTCCATACATATTGAATAGACATGCGGATGCGCTGTCTCATGTTTGACCATGTGCTACATGCGCCGTTCAGGAGAAGTTCCAAGTGACCTGCAATGGATAGGGAAACCAAAAGGCGGAATCCGCTGGTAAACGGGTCTTTTTCACGCTGTTGTAGCCATTTTTTTCCACTCATTTTTTGGGTGTGAAACTTCACGAAAGGTCATGAAATACTCCGTTGTGTTGCACAAACAGGTACATTTCGTTGCTGAACACTATCGTGAAATGACCCGAAATAATCTGACATGCGTCACAAGCAGCTGGAAGAGAGGATCAAGGCTGGCTGTTGACTAGATTTTGTATTGACAAGGCACGTTCATAGAATTGGAAACAATTCCCAATCCACCAAACTGACTCGTTGGGTTGGGGAAACATGGGGGAATCCAATGGTCGGAGAACGGTTCAAGCTCTTGAAGAAAACTGCTGGGACGTAGCCCCAACATGTGGTCATCAAGTCATCTCAAGATATAGTTTCAAAACCTGATTCTGGTGTAATCCTTGCACTGCGGCTGGAGCAAAGCTGTGCTTTCTCCCAGCTATTTCTAGATCAAACATGGTCAAACTATCACAGATTGTGCAGTTGCTGTGGCGGTCTCCACTCAATGAGAGCACGTTTCAAAGAGTTTTCCGCTAGCTCATTCTGCGCAACTGGCAGTGTGCCGAGTCGAGGTTTGTGTCGCGCAACCCTTGCCTACATAATACAGCGTGGAAACCGTTGGGAGATTGATGCTTCGGATGGCCAACTTGTCTGCAATTGTCTACATAAAGTCAGAGCGTCATTCTGCACATCGCAGTGATACCTCCGAAAAAATCAAGAAAAATAACACTATAAAACTATAAGTTTTTTGGCAACCCCTGAGGATGGTCACAATGCCCGTGCCGTTATTGCCAACGTCAATACACACGATCACACTTCTTGCATAAAAGATGCCGCCGAACCCATCAGGATCCGTGGGTGTCACGCATCAGGGCAGGGTTTTGGGTGCGACCTGTGCGCCGGGAATTTTGAAGACTCTCGGGGCAGCCACGCGCACCGCCACCATCCGTCACCTATTTTTCCAGGCAGGTGGCAGGAGTGCTCCTCACGCGGCGGGAGGAATCAGCATTTCTATGGTCCCCCAGTGATGTTCTATTTTTCCATTGTAGCTACGGATAGTTACAGTATGATTATTGATTACCATAAATACATAAATAACCCTATATAGTGAACCTAGTTATTTGCACCAACTTTGCTGACTTGGCTACCATTTGGCCCCCACCTTGTATCGGGCACGGTGTGTGATCATTGATGATCTAACAGGGAATACTGCCTGGTCTGGTGACCCAAAATGCTTATGGATTATGGGGAATCCAGATGTGGGTTAGACAAACCTTCTTCACACACATGGATGTCCACGGATATGCGTCGGGTATTTTCCAGAGGCAACCCACCAAGTCTCCATTGATTCGGCTCGAAGCGTCGTCCCGCCGCTGGGCTGACTCGGCGATGTGGCGATTTTCGGCGATTTTGGGGGGCCGCACATGGCATGGCAAGGGAGGTTTCTCCACAGAATTTTGACGGATAAAGAGAAAAAGAAGAAAACATGAATCTGGATGAAGATGTTGAAGTCATGAAAGTCATAGACATCTTTCTATTTCCCCTTAGGCTTGAAGAAGTTTAATATGAGGTCCCAAGCATTTCAACATGTTGAAGTTTCTTCGATGCCCTTGCTGTGGCCGGCCCCTCTGCCCAGGATGATCCCAAGCTGCAAAGCTGGGATCATTTTGAGCTTCCGGCGTTTTTCTCCATGGCCAGCCTTGGAAAAAAACATGAGTGCTGCCAGCATTGATCGCGAGACTCAACATGGGCAGGCAACCTACATTTCATTGTATTAATATATGACAATATATAAATATACAATTTGTTCATGATATCAAGACGTACATACATTCATGCATGCATGCATGCATGCATCCATACATACATACATACATACATACATCCATACATGCATCCATGCATCCATGCATCCATGCATCCATGCATCCATGCATCCATCGATCCATCCATCCATCCATCCATCCATACATACATACATACATATATAGATTATAATGTGTATATATATATATATATGTATACATACATATTTGTGAGTGTATGTGTGCATTCTATGTAGACAACGTGCGCGTGTGTATTTATGTATATATATATATATGTATATGTGTGTGTGTGTTTATCGCTCTCTCTTTGCATACCTGTGTGTTACATCCATATCATTTGTCAGTGTGACATGTTTCCAACATCTACATGTCATTTCTCCCCAGGTGAAGTTGTCGGAGCAATGGAACTTGAACTTCTTAAGATATGTCCAAGAGACCACTGGAGAGGAGGCAGATGGATGACAGGAGATGATGAATGGATATATATATATATATAAATGGTTATTAATCATCCCAAAATCACCTTATTTCGGGCTAGTGAATTCTTTTGCTTGATCTCAGCACTGGTTTCTGAATGAATTTCTCAGAAGTGATTCTTGGGAGGAAATGGAAGACGTATGATGAGAGAAGATGCAGTTCCAGGGGCGCCTTGATCCATACTTCATGTTTCACGTTTATTTGTTCCGCCATCATGAAGTATGACCTTCGAAGTTGATCAGAAGCATCATGATGCAGCAAGACTGATACTAATGATAGTAGAGAAAGTATTAGCAAGGGTAATGATAGTGATATAATCAACAATGATTAATAGTAAAAGTAATGTTAACCGTTATTATGACTGTATCATTATGGTCAATATTAATTTTACTATTAATTATCACCAATAACGGATCATCATCAATCCCTTGCTTCAGTCGCAGACACACTGGACATCATTGGACTGGCTGTTTCCGTGTTGCGTTTTCCAGGCTTACGAGGTGAACTGCATGAAGGGCGGCCGTGGATTCTACTTCCTGCGCGTTGGCCCAGTGATGTCCATTGGGTCAAGCTGGGAAAAATGGTGGGTGACTGAAAAGGATGCTACCTGTGGGTCTTGGAAAGTCCTTGTCACTGCTAAGTGGGTCAAGTGTAGCAGCCAGATGGGTGTCGAAATCGCTTACAATACACAGAGAGAATCTTTGAGCATTTTTGAGGTCAACATCTTTTTTTGATCAGGTTTTATTTCTTCATGATGAGGTAATTGTAAAGAACAAAACTTAATTTGGAGCTGCTAGTTTGCAGCAGGTGGGTTTGTCCAAAAATAGACTAAACCCCAATTTTCATGTATGATCATAAAGATAAAAGGCAATTATTGCATTTGTATTTAAACCAGGTTCAAACACACCCAAATATCATATCAAGTTGGTTGTATATCACACCATATGTCCCAATCACAAGCCATTATTGTACGGGCTCTATGTAAAATAGGTATGTATCTCCACTATTTAGGCTTTATCACTGATATAATTGATGATCCAGTTGAGATGTAAGCCCCAAACATGTCCCAAGATGTCCCAAGCTCACCAACTGACCTCATGTCCCATGGCCCATGGCGAATGTGCTGCGGCGCTCCGCTGGCTTCGCTTTCCCTGCTGCACGAAGTAGCAGGTCTTTTGTCGCTGACCATGTGCCATTCGTGGTGTGAATCAGTTGCAGCAAAATCACTGGCTTGAACATGCTTGAACCATCAAACGTGGCGATTAACCAATAAGAAAAGGTGACTTGACTAAAAACAATGGTTTTTCTATGTTTTTCTAATGGTGATTAACTTTTTGAAATCGCCAACGCACATGATGATTTGACTGGAGATATGGTGGGATATCATGGGATATCAGTAAGTTTTGTTTGCCCAGGTTCGAGTATCCAGCCATATGTTTATAGTGTTGCCTCCACCCTCCAAATTGCACAGCGATTGCTCCAGGTGGTTTTCTTATGGAGTGGTCGCATGGCGCAAAAGATGGGTTTCCAACACCCTTCAGGCGCGGGTCCCCGTGATGCCGGGGACCCTCCCTGGGTCTGTAGCCACCACCTCGTGACCCTCGCGAGGTCGGATCCGCACATGTGCGCTTTGCATCGCGGACAGCGGCGGGGATGCCCCAGAGATGCACTACGAATCCATGGTTTCCAGATGTTGCCCCATGGGTGCCTAATGTCTAATTATGTTATATGAATACCATTTGTTGGGATGCTGAGTCATTGGGCATCCATGAGCACAAACTATTTTGATGTGAACAGAAGGGCTCCAGGTTGGACCCATAGCCAGGTGCGATCTTTTCTTCGCAACGCTGGACTCAAGGAGGAGGAGGGTTGGGTCAAGGCTGCAGTTGCATCATAGATTCGTAGCTGAGTTTCCTCGTGCCACGAATAGCAGAGGATAGTTCAAGGACTTCATGTTTTCTCTGAGGAGTTGCGTTCCGGTCTGTTGCGGCATCCGGAGCTTCTGGATGCTGATCCAACAAGCTTGGAGGCGGCTAGCTTTCCTCAGGCTTTCAAGACAAAGGCAGTGAACACAAAAAAGATGACATGTCACATGGCTTTGGAGGGCCAACCATACAACTGCAGATGTTTTCTTGCCCGCAACTTATATCGGATAGACATTCCATTTGGATGAAATTCAAAGACCCCACCACGATGTCAACATTGAAAGGGGAACTGAACCATTCCTGGATTTGATTTTCGGTGGGTACCCTCCTCTAAACAAACATAGATGTCGAAAACCATTTTGTTTTGTAGATCATTCTTCTAGGGAAACCATTGTTGATATTAGATCTCATGATTCAGCCAGATTCCGTGGAATTAAGTGGTTGACGCCTTTGAGCTACCGGCATCGGCAGGCATCTGCCTTGGTCCTTCAGGAAGCGTTGGGCGAGCAGTCCGGACCTGAAAACCACCAGTCTTGAAAGCTTATAGCTGATGGTTGCGGCATCTTGCAGCCTTCTTGTCATGGGTATGAGTCGACACCCTGGCATCCTGGAAAAAAATCAAGTCAAAGTTCATCCCCTCCCAAATGGTCCTTGTACAACCTTGGTGTGACGCATCTCCACAATTTTCCCGATATGCTTGTTGTAATGATGAGGCGTGTCAATGCCCTAGAAGTGTGTTTCCATTCTTTGTCGGACAGCCATCAATCACGGTTGATACATGTTTGAGTTTCACCAAGGTTTGCTCGCACTCTTCGAGACTGTCCCGAGGACTCGTCCTACCTGAGGGTGCTGCTGGTCGGTTTGTGGTGAAATCAAGGTAGCCTAGATCGTAAGTAATTATGTTCAAGAAGACTGCATATTTGGCAACCTCCCGTTTGTTAGGCTCAGTTTGTTTGCGCTCATTGCAGCATTGATGGCGTTCTTGGAGATGAATTGAGCAGGTTAGCTGAATGTAATCAGTTTGACCTATGGAACATTATGGAACAGTTTTGCCTTGGACAGACAACAAATATAGGACATGATTTGCTGACAGTGCCTATCTTTGCAGTGCCGGTATGAATACCAGGCTGCAACCTCGGTCTTATTGGTTAAAGCGATCGCTAAATGTTTTAATCTTGTTCAAAGGCTGGCTTCGTGGGTTCATTATTTGGCAAGTTGGTGTTTCAAAGTGTTTCACATCACAGTCAGCTATACCATGCTTTTTCCCTACCCTGGATTTTTGACGTATTTTAGTAATTTTAACGTTTTAACGTTTATAGATGTTTGAAACCCATTTGGCTATTCCCATTGGGATGGGTGGCTCAACACCACCCCTGCAAGGCCCTGCTGTGCGACCAGAAAGACTTGCGGGAGTTCGTTCAGGTCTTTGAGCAGTGGGAGATTCCGCTTGCGAAGGTGCGGCAGATCTGCAAGTTGGAGATGCAATGGGGATGCAAGTGGGGAATGACATGTCGTGGGAATTCTAAGCAACTTGATATGGTATCCGAATTGGCCTTAAAATGGGTCAGATTGGATATCCCAAGCGATACGAAAACAGAGGATTTTCAGGCACCCTGTCAGACAAATGAATTCAATCATAGAAGGGGCCTTCTCCTCGCGCAACTTGCTGATGACATTTGGTGACTTATTGGGACAGCGGGCTTCACCATCCTCTACCCCGGGGTGCTCACTTGGAAATCTCATACTTTGGACAAGTCCGCGATCTGGTTATGTGCATTTTCCCGTACCCAAACGTAGAAACTCTGGGTTTACAGATTTACAGATAGTCAAGTCGGGTGGAATAGCCGCCTGGCAAATTCTTGCGCTATGGCAGCTGCAAAGCTTGAACATTCAGATTTGGTCCAGCATCAAGTTGGCATCGTTCAGAACTTTCGTCAATTCTGGATGGAAGACCATCTTTGCGATGTTATACTGAAGTGTAATGACGGTGCAAAACATCGTGCCCACGCAGCCTTGCTATCTGCAGCCAGCATGTTTTTTAAGAAGCTGTTGGGTGGATCCTTTCTTGAAGCAGATCAGGTGTAAGAGAACAGCCAGTGGAAATCGCTGCTTCTGATGCAGCCGTGTTCGCCTTACTTGATTACTATGGTGGGCAGCCTGAGGTAAACCTGGAAACCGGTCTTGAACTTCTACATCTGGCGGAGGCCTATGACTTGCCAAAGTTGGCAGGTGCGATTGAGGCAGGTATCCGTGCTTCCTTGGACAGCAGTGCCGCCTTGACAATTCTACAAGAAGCGCACGGCCTCCATGCAGATGCTTTGAAGGCCGCATGCGTCGAATTTTGAATAGAGAAGATTTGGCAGTGTCTCGGGAGGAAGTGGTGTTGAAGGGCTTATTTAGTTGGCTACAAGTCTCCAAGGACAGGAATGCCTTCCTGCCTATGCTGCTACAACTTGTGGATTTTCAGTCCATTTCTGTCGAGAATTTGCTTCGGCTGGGCCGCTTGAGTCTATCAGGTCCGACTGGTGGCGACCTCCAGCGAGAAGTGAGCGACGCATTGTTCCGAAGACGAAGCCAAAGTTCACACAATACGTTGCTTGCAACATTGGTCACAAGATTTGGGTGCCAGCATTCCAGCTCCAGCGCACAAAGTGCTGCCTGGACTGTTCCAAACTTTGCGCTGGCACAAAGGGACCATTTATATCATGGATTTCAAGAAGGGAATCCAGTGTTGGAAACCTTGTGACCCGCCAGACCAGATGCAACACCTTGTGGGCGAAAACGCCCTGGTCACTGGAATCATCAAGGAGCTGGCAGATCCCAGTGACCTGGCCATCATGCCCACCGGGGAGATCTTTGTAGGGGATCGTGGCTATGAGAAGAGACTTGTTTGTTTTCAAAATGGATCCGGACGCCTAGTGCTCGATGATGTAGATGCTGTAGCAGTATGTTCTTCGCCCAATGGAGTGCTGTATTTGCTGACTTCCTCAGCTCTGCAGAAGCTTGTGGGCTACGAGCTCCAGACAGTCATGAATCGCCATAATCTCCCAGAACACCTGGATTTCTGCTCCCATGCCATGTTTGTGACGAAGGATGAGGTGATCTACATCGTCGATTGCCTGAACGACCGCATTCTACGCTTCAATCCAGTTGAGTCTTCCAAACAAACCTGTTGTGGTAGGACAGGTCCCAGTAGAGCATGCACCCAAGCTAGTTGACCTGTTTGTAACTGAAAGTGAAACAGTCTATGTTGCCGACGCTGGACAGAGAAAGGTGTCGGCCATCCGCCCAGGCGACGCAACTTTCACGGAAGTCTTGGAGTGTCCGAACGAATTGCGCCCGATGGCAGTTCTGGTTCAGGACAGATCGTTGTATGTGAGCATGATTGAAGACCACAGCGGAGGTGGCCTCTACGAATACACGTTACCCCCAGAGCTGCACCTTGAGTCAAAAAGAATGTGCCAGCGCCTAATGGAGGCCGTGTGTGTCTGAAACTTATTTTTTTTAACACCTTCGTTCATCAATTTTGTATTTTCGAAATGAGCATCCTCGGGATTTCAACATTCCTTGCAAGGGCTGCGGAATGAAGTTAATTTCGACAACCCTTGGAGCTGAGATTAATTTCGACAACCCTTGGAGCATTTCGGACCATTGCTGCGCCGCGTCAAACATTTCGACCGCCGAATTTGCAGCAAAGCTGTCCAAAGGGGTTTTGTGCAAGTGCAAGAGTAGTTCTTACAACGTGGCGTCAAGGTGGTTTTTCCAAATTTAGCATATTTTGTTTCCTTCGGATTTTGGTTCAAATCGGTTCAAGCATTTTTTTAAGATAAGAAAAAACTCCAGGAAAACCAATGGGGAAAGCGATCGCCAGGTGGTGCGGCGGTCACCCCGGATCCTGCTGCGGAAAGCCCAGGAGATGACGCAACTGCTGGCGTTCCTGCAAGATGAAACGCTGCTCAGCGAAGCTGGGGATGGGGAAGCTGGTGGAATTTTGGAGGGTGGTTTGGTGTTTCTGATTTTTTTGGGGGGGCAATACGATTTTGGAGCTTTGTTTTTTGTTGGCTGCTATATGCTTGATATTTGGAAAAAAACATGATTTGATGTGATCACGTCACCAAAAAAGGATCAAACCGGTAGACTAAGAAAACTGAAGGATCTTCGAGTCAGTGTTGAGAGTGTCTCCCTGAGGATTGGTCCTGGGATGAACCGCTCCCAAGTGCAGGAGGTGCTGATTTGGGGCAAGTGTTAAATTTAGATGAATGTAGCTGCAGCACATGGGGAATCATACGGACCAGCCACTAATATCCACTAATCACTGGATTCAAAAACGCTACGACACCCCAGTTTTTGGAGGGTGACCCAGTGGACTGAAGGACATCTACGCTTAGATTGGCTTAGAATGATGTTGGGCAGTGTCCGTAGTAGATCCCGCAGAAGCCAAACTTGACCCAACTGGCTTCTGGTTTTCCATCAAGAATTGGCAGCTGACATGTTGAACCCCCAAATGGTCCTGCAACCTTTTGGCTTCGCAGCCCACGGCTCCAAAGAGAGTGGAAGAAGGCCCCACGAGTCGTCCACGAGCCGCTTGGGGTTCTCATGTCGAACAGGTTCCATGGCTCAACGCAGGGGATGTTTGTTCCTAGTCATGTTTGCCAATGAGGCCTAAAGTTGCAGCCCTTTCGTTCATGTATTCATAACAACCAGTTACTATGCTAACTATGTGCGAGCTTGATGGCTCATGATTGCAGTATCATCATCCCATCCTTCAGGATGAGGATGGTAACCCAGAGTTTTTTCGCTTTCAAGCTATCACCTTTCACCCCTTGTTTGGAGCGACGGGCGTTTGGGTTTGTCCATGTTTATCCAAAAAAATGTCCCGAAAGTTGATGACTGATCATCAGATTGACTGTTGAAATTGGCATTTTGGGGGAGCCCCTTTTGTGAGCTGAACCCTGGAATACATGGATATACATACCATACTTGGGACCTAGTATTCCCATGTATTCCCCACAGTTGTTGGTGGTATATCCGCTAGTATTGTTGATTTATCACCCCCTAATGCTTAAGCCACCATGATATTGTTATCAGTTATCATGTCAAGTTTGTTGTGCGTATTCCACTACCATAGCCCATATCTCCAATAAAATACCTCCATAAGAAAACTACATCCGCATATCCCATTTTCCCCAATTGTATACTCCAATTGCCCGTTATAGCCTCATACATTGTCGATCATCGTCGTTACCCAGTTATGTAAATACGATACTCCAATTATGTCCCAATTATTTCCTCATTGCCATCACCCATCTGAGAAAGTCATAAGTTTTCCTCAGGGGTGCTTGTTTTAGCCCCAGGATATAACGGCATCCAATCACCAAGGAAGGCCAACAAGGCCTACGAAGAGCTTGTGGCCAGTCAGTGCAAGGCGCTGCAGGAGGTACTTCTCAGCCACTCGGCGGGAACTGTCCACCGATCTTTCGAGTTGGAAGGGACAAAGCCTTGGGATCCAGAGAAATTCCTTGGCCCCCAAAGGGATAGAACAGTCATTTACATGCATTCATTACCACTATCTTAATGGGGTTTGACTTTTCTGTTTGCGTTTTTCTTTTTATCTGGTGTTTTTTCGGGTGTAACATCTTAAAAGATATCAACAGACTGTCCAAGCAAAAATCGGTGAAACAGCATTCCTAGTTGGAGGAAAAAGTGTCAATAAAGACATCATGAGCAGAAATCCAAGGAGGGTATATTAATTTAGGATTTTTTTTTGTTTTTTTTTAGGATTTTTTTTTGTTTTTCAGTCTGGGGCAGTTTTCCTTGCTATTTCCTGCATTTTGGAGCCAAAACCTTGCCATTTGCTGCATTTGGAGCCAAAATCTCTGATTTGCATGCTATTTGCTGCAT